>JAHHFK020003726.1:0-44882 GCA_024533555.2 Aedes koreicus
TAATAGTATTTGGATTTTGCTACAACTTTCATCCATCGTATCATGACGAACGATTCGCCTTGATATAGATAATCGCGCTTATTCACCACTTACTCACGGCGATGCGATGCGATGCATCGCGGCGAGTGAGTGGTGAATAAGCGCGATTATCTATATCAAAACAAATCGCTTGTCGTGATGCGATGGATGGAAGTTGTAGCAAATTCCAAATGCCATCACTTTGTCATACATCGCGTCACGGAAAACATTGTATGAGAAGAGCTATCGGTCAACGAGTGCATTTATTGGATAAACGCGAGCAGCAACCCTGTTTTTTAACTCCTTATATATTCCAAATTTTGCTTTAATATATTATCCTAGGTGTTCCTGCTAAGTGATGAGCATTTGAACCTTAAATGCTATGATTTATGTCTAATTGTGTTAATTTTGTTTTTACCTTGTCTACTCAGTATTTTTAACAGGGTTCTTATGCCTGCGTGTAAGAACTTGATTTCTTTGAACTATTTCTTATCTATAGAGAGAATTGATCATTGCCTTTAAAGATGGCAATGATTTTTGTCTAAAATTATTAATTATTTCTTCTAGAGTCTCAACGTTATAAATTCTATGTAATTCAGTAGTACTGAACCAGGGTGGCAGCTTTAAAATCATTTTCAAAACTTTGTTCTGAATCCTTTGAAGTGATTTTTTCCTAGTAGCACAACAACTATACCATATTGGCACAGCATAAAGCATGGCCGGTCTAAAAATTTCTAATTCAAATTTCTAATTCTTCAAACAAAATTTGGATTTTCTGTTTATAAGAGGATATAAACATTTTATGTATTTATTACATTTGGCTTGAATGCCCTCAATGTGATCTTTAAAAGTTAAGTTTTGATCAAGTATCAGTCCAAGATATTTTACTTGATTTGGCCAAGAAATTGGAACTCCGTTCATAGTGACTATAAGACTATTACTTGGTTTCAAAAATGCAGCTCTAGGCTTGTGTGGGAATATTATAAGTTGAGTTTTGGAAGCATTAGGAGAAATCTTCGATTATTGAAAATAATCTGTAAAAATGTCCAATCTTTTTTGTAGCCTCCTGGAGATAACACGAAGACTTTTTCCCTTAGCGGAAACGCCTGTGTCATCAGTAAAGCAAGATTTAGACAAGATTTGAGGTAAATCAGGGAGATCCGGAGTGAAAATGTTACATAGTATTGGCCCAAGTAGCTATCCTGAGAAACACCAGCTCTAACAGGCAATTGATCAGATTTAGAATTCTGATAATCTACTTGCAAAGTTCTATCAGTTAAGTAGTTTTGAACTAGTTTCATGATATAAAACGGAAAATTGCCAAAAACTGTCGAGTGGTTTTTCCATGTCTAGGAAGAGCAACTCCAGTGGAGAGTTAATAGAAACAGCAGGATCTCAGAGAAGACGTGCCTTTCAGTAAGCCAAACTACGGGTTTAGGGCTTAGGGTTAGCCTACATAATTACTGGGCAAATACAACATTTACAAAAAAAACCAGAGGATTTGCAGCAAGCCGTGTTTTGAAAATGACGTGTTTTGCTTTTGCTAAGTCGTTTTCATGAAAATTAAACTAAAAAATATTCCTTCATTCAACTAAAATAAATGGTGAAATTATAGTTTTTCTTGCTTTGCGTAGGACGTTGTGAATGGAATCCCTCTCATAGTGTGTTATGGTCGTGTTTCTTAAGATGGGTTGTTTTTCCCATTTTTTGTGTTTTTAGTGACCCGCTCCCGCATCCGGACGAGCTTTACAGCATCAGATAAGGAGCATTGGTGAGGTCGTTTCATATTATCAAAAATATACCTTAACTATACACACGCCAGGATCAAGAATTTCCATTTTTGATTCTGGAATTGTGAAAACTCTTCACATATCCATTTGATGTGTGAAGATTTTCATGCGGGGCGTATTGTATATGAATATGACCTCAGAATGTACGTGTATGAACAGGCATTCTTGAAATGGGTCGTTGGATTTTCAATAGAGCTGTCACCTTCCATCTCCAGGGCCAAAAATGTTTGCACATAGTGATCATATATGAATTACTGAAGAAATACAGAAAAGTTTCTTCCATAAAAGCACTGCCGGTTAGTGGGAGATTGATTGTAAAGACACACACACAAATACAATATGAGGCATAAAGCCACTATAGTAAAAAAAAACAAAATTGAATTATTGAAAAGTAGTCGATTCCCTCATATACTGATCCTACCAGTCCTATTAGAACAGCACCTGCATTTCAATGTAGCGCCACAAATCTCGGGTGAGAGCTGCTTGTCTCTAGTTTCCCAAGAGCCCCCACATTTCCTCATCGTAAATGTACGACTAATGTAACAAAAATCTTTTTGACGTACGACTACGTCTGTGTTTCCAATACTGGGGTACACGTTCAAATGGCCAAAATTTGGAGCGTCACGAAAAATATATAGGTTTTGAACGTAAATAACTATGTCATTCCACGATTGATTTCCAAAATGTTTGCACCAATCGATCGGGACATTTTCTACGCTTTGATTTCAATATTTTAAACTATTGATTTTCAACATTCAACCATTGAAACTAACGCAAATATAAGGTGATCTTATAAGGCCGATTTTTCAGAGTAAATTTACTAAATGCACTGTACTTTCCTATCACAGACTTCAAATTTAAGTAAGGAACATGCAGCAGAGCACGATATAAAGGGGGACACCTTCAAATTTTCTTCATTCGCTCGGCATCCATGGAGCTGTGCAGAACCTATCAAACTATTACCTGAAGTTCCGGTCTGCAGTCAACTTTCTTGGTGAGCTCGTGCCATTTTATTTGGTAGTATCATGTTCAATAGAAAACCAATCGTTAACTAACGGACATGCTGTCTCTATATTTGTTTCGTAGAAATATGAGTTAAATTGTGTTTTAGTTCGGCTCGTTTTAGGACAGAACCAGTTTTATTTTGTGTGTGTGGAGAAATCTTAAAATTTGCAGCAATAGAAATAAACATAAGATGATAGATGATCTCTTATTCTTCACAAGGCATGGTTTCTAGTCTTCTTTGCTATTCCTTGCCTGGTGACTGAAACCCTTGCACCCTGACCTTCTAACAACATTTCCTGTTGCCAGTAGTCTTTCATTGTCGCTGCCGTCTTGCACCTTCTACAATCAAATCGTCATTGGCACATCCCATAATTGATTCATCAGAGCACTTTTCATCTCCTCTACCTTTGTTTTTATCTATTTACTCGACAAATGTCTCCTAGCATAAAACCCTGACGTTTGCCATCTTTTCCTGGAATAACTCCTGAAGCATCTACAGACTACAGCTCTTCATCCCAAAGTATCTCTTCAGCTCGGAGAGCATCTCTCCTTTCCGAGTGCGCCTTCATTCCAGGTCAAGCTTTGGAGCACATCGGAGGTTCACAAGATGGGTGCGCCGTACCATCCGGCAACGAATCGCCAAGCTGAGCGGTACGTTCAAACCATCAAGCAGAAGTTGAAAGCGTTGAATTCTACTTACCTACCGCAAAATGATTCATCCATCAACGGGGACGTCACCATCAATGCTCGTGTTCGGTCGACAGATTTGATCGAGACTCGACATGCTTCTGCCGAAGAATGATACTTCAATTACTGTTACTGTGCGTCAGCTCCTGGACGGTGACCGGGTACGTGTGCAAGATTTTCTGTCGATAAGATAAGTGGAAATTTGGAGAGATCGCCGAAAAGCTTGGAAAGCTGCAATATGCTGTACGTTTCGACGATGGGCGAATTTGAGAGCGCCACATTGAGCATGTAGTCGGTGTGCAAGCATGTCAATTTTTTGCAAACATTTTCTTGTATCATAATGGACGACGAAACATACGTGCTCGAAGCAGGGCAGGTCTCTTTTTAGTGACTTGGTCACTATTTTCAGTCTAGTCACTAAAAAGTTCCTATTTGCATCCAAAAGTCGCAAAAGCCACTATTTTTCAGAAAATGGTCACTAAAGTCACTATTTCCGCACAGCCGATTGTAAAAAGTTTAAAAAATCTCTTGTACCACTTGGGTCCATTAGTCAACCAAATTAAGCGATCTGGCCACACTATATGAAAGTCAAGAAATATACACAAGAAAAAGATACCCTGGCGAAAGCTGTCCCGCCTCTACCTCAATTGAACTTGTCAAATGCAGAGCGCTGGTGGGTCTGTGCACTCTAAATAAGCTTGAATGCGACGCACGAGGTCCATATTACATCACCTTTTATTATTTTTACAATTCTCCAGCTATTTCATAATAATTTTTCATATTTCTATACATATAAACCCTGTGAACCCCATGACGAATCGAACGGGATAGGAGCAACAAATTTAAAACTTTTTATCCAATATGCAAATAAAATGTTCATTGAAGAAACTACATAAAATAATAAAGTCATTTTTTATTTACGATTACTTTTTTTCAAAAATATCTTGTTTGATTCAATCTTTTCAAAAGCGGACTACTCTTTTGGTATCCAAATAGTCGTAAAAAGTGGGAACGAATTGTAAATCAGATAAAGGATTTATTTGCGGTTACTTACTTACACTGAAAGTTAATTTTAGTTTATATTACGAAATCGAAGGTAGAACTAACAAATCTGTTCGTCGTTTTCAGCAACGAAACTGATTTGTTCTTTTTTAGTGAAGATACATTCGTAATTAATGGCACATGCGCAACTGTCAAAAGCATCGAAGCATTTGTTGACACAGAAACAACATTCGTGCATTGTACGAAAACAATACAAAGAGCTACGAATATTTTGTTACCAATTCAAAAGAAACGTCTCTCTGATGGTTTCCTGAATGACTGAGAGATCTACTTTATCGATTGTGCTTTTCACATATTATGCAAATTCATGCGTTGACGCCTGACATCGAATGCTCATTCGATTACTTTCCGTCGGCATATTTCTTCACGTGGTGGTGACAACCACCGATGTCAACAAGACGACTCCACCACTTAATCCTAAACATCGTACTCATCAACACATGAGCCAGGAACAACGGATTTACTTCCTTTACGAAGGAAGACGTGACCAGAGATTTTGCGTCTCAGAAATGCCATCGACCTCAATTAGGATT
Source organism: Aedes koreicus (assembly GCA_024533555.2). Classification (NCBI taxonomy): domain Eukaryota; kingdom Metazoa; phylum Arthropoda; class Insecta; order Diptera; family Culicidae; genus Aedes; species Aedes koreicus. The sequence goes on from JAHHFK020003726.1 coordinate 5,096, forward strand.
GAACCCAGAAGCCCACTGAGGTGCCAAGTAGCAGTCACGCTTACCACTACACCACCGGCGCCGGCTAAAAAGCTCTCAATTAAGCCCTGTGGAAGTGCAGTCGAGAACACTAGGTGAAGACCCGCAATAATTGCGATGCCTTGAGCTTAGAAAATGCCATAGAAGAAGAAGAAGGAAGGTGTGAACCGAGCGAGCGGGAGATAGACGCACGACTGGTACAATTTTCAGAAAGTGAGTCAGACTTCGCCGAACGACCATCGGTATCGTAGCACGCAACTTTGAGAGACTGGCTGAAGGGTACATCAGACTTAAGGTCGAAGCTAGCCGGATTGGACTTGTCATTAATGCGTCGAAAACAAAATACATGAAAGAGGCTCACGAGAAGACAATGTTGTCCCGAATATTGACGGAAATTAAATCGAGCGGGTAGACGAAGGAGTGTATCGAAAATAAGCTATCCACAAACTTTCTTTCAAATTATGTTGAAAACCGATATTTTATTCATACAAAAAATTGATCCTTTATTGTATGAGGTTAAACTTGAACATAATGAAGACCGGATGAAATTTAAGTTATTCCTTCACGAATTTTCGAACTTTGGATCGAATGCTCTTCATCAAGTTCCGGACAAGTGTTGCATCGCATTTTTTGGACGCTTGAGCCCAAATATTTTTTAACTCCTACATGTTCCCAGCTGCCTTACCAGTCTTCTTGAAGACCCTCTTCACAATTGCCCAGTAACGTTCGATGGGTCGAAGCTGAGGGCAATTTGGTGGATTGATTTTTTTCTCAACGAAATCTATACCCTTTTCCTCAAGCCAATTTAGAGTGGTTTTGGCATAGTGAGCCGACGCTAAATCCGGCAAAAACAGTGGAGGTGTACTATGCTTCTTATATAAAGGCAACAATCTGGAGATACTCAGATCGATAGATTTCCGCATTTATAGTTCCAGTAGTGTAAAAAATGGTTGTCTTCAAAACACAGGAACATATTGCTTGCCATACCAGTACCTTTCGAACGAATTTCTCCACTTGAATCGACCTGTCCGCATCGGTCACTTCCTCCCCAACGACGGCAGTAAAGTATTGTGGACCTGGAAGGGTTTTTGAGTCCTCCTTTACATAGGTCTTATCGTCCATCAAAACGCATGCATCCGGACGCTGCAAAAGACGCGAATACAATTTCCGGGCCCTTGTTGCTGCTCGCTTCTTCTGTTCTGCACTTTGTTTCGAGATTTTCTGCTTCTTGTAGGTCTTCAGGTGGTTTCGCCTCTTGATACGCTGGATCATTCCGACACTCGTTCCTGCTTTTTTGGCCAAATCACGTATTGACATTGGTTTGTTCTTCATGATTAGAGATACCACTTTCTGCTCCAGTTTCGGGTTGGAAGAACCGGGTTTTCTGCCTCTTCCTGGTAGCTCATCCAAAGAATAGTGTTCCCCAAACTTATTAATGATGGTTTTAACACTCGCATGATGAATTCCAAATCGCTTCGCCAATTTTCGCATAGTAATACCCTTCTCAATTAGCCATGTGTCCAGAACCTTAATTTTCACTTCCTTTTCAATACGCGACATTTTGAAAACGCAGAATTTGAACCGCACAAACAAGTAAACAAAAGAAAGCTGACAGTCAAACGCATAGCATGCAGTGTTCAGAGCATAAAAAACCATCACAAATACATGCGTACAACGCAAATGTATGTGGATAGCTTATATTCGATACACTCCTTAGAAAAAAGAAAAATGCAATATAGTCTGATATAATTCCAAACTCCACAATTTTTTCATCTCCACAGCATCCCTAGTCATCTTGCCATTCTTTCAGCTTCCGCTGGGAAGTGCTCAATGTTAGACGGAAAATGTAATATGCAAAAAAAATGCATCGAAAAAAATGTAAACAATTTTACCCCACGGGACACGGTCGAATTGTCGATTTTCAACTGTTTCGCGATCCACTTGTGGGAATGGCCTAGAATTTCCACGATACAAATAACACAAAAGAAAGCGTTGCATTTGTTTTCGAGTACAATTTTTATCCCACACTTAGAAGGTCTTCTCCGTTGGGTCTAATCATCTTGTTGCAAATTTCTACATTTTATCATAGCCATTTTCTAGGCAAATAGCAAACAAGCCCTTCTAGGTTTAGCGACTTTCTGAATTATAGTGATCGCCATAGAGTTGCATCAGGTCGTGGTTCATGCTTCTGATCCATATGCCGTCGCCAATTACTCCGTCCAAGGTGGTCCTAAGCATACGTCAACTCCAATTGCTAGTTTTCCTTCCACTTCGAGGTTTGGTTTACGACTCGTCTTATCAGCGTCTTGTACGTGTCACATGCAGTTTTGGAGTGCTCACCAGGGCTGGCAAATGTAATTTTCAATGAAAAATGACCAACGATTTTCACCGACCTACGTCTTAAAACCTCATCGGTCGAGAAAACGATGACGAAGATTTTCTTCTAAATCTCATCGATTTTTTCGACATGACAGCACGTGACAGTGTTTTTGTCATCGCTATTACAACCGCATTTATTGATATAATTGTAAGTTTCATCACAAAACTACAAATAAAATTTCCACTGTATCGATAACATATTATTGCTTAGCTAATTTCAAGTAAATTAATAAGAAATTTGTGAAACAAAATCGTATTAGAAAAAATCTCATGACTGCATGATGGTGTGAGATTGACAAGATAGTGCATTTCTTCTCGTGACAGTGAGATGGTCTGTATTTTCGTCGTCACATGATGCCGTGAGATTTACCAGCTCTGGTGCTCACTATGTGTTTTCATGATTTCATGCACCTTCACTGTCGATCGTAGCAACCCTGATGCGTACAGAAAAAAATTGACAGAATTGTCAGTTGATTTGTAGCAACCATGGCGAAAACAGTCAAACAACATCGCTCGATGGTTCATTCGTACTGCCAGCTTCACCCCGGAGCGAAAAAGTTGGTCATTTTGAGTTACTTTATATCCACCGGATATTGCCGATCCGGCATTAATTACATCCAGCGTATAACGGTAGCCTGGTTCCGGAAGCTTGACAGTGCTGAGCAGCAGGCAATCAGCCAGAAGGAGCAGCTGAAGGTGCTAATGAAAAACATCTTTCCGGTGAAGCGCGATGTCTTGGTCATAACGAGACCTATACTTGGAGCTGGACGGCAATGACTGGCAGGCGACCGGGTACTTTACTTCTCGCATCAAGGAGGTAAGCGCCCAGGTAGCATACTATGATCAGAATTAGTTGCAACAACTCGATTATGACTAAAATAAGTCACGTTTATTTCAACCGAATTGCAACATGTGTACTCCCAAGTTGTTGACTTCAAATAAATCTCCTGCTCCATGCTCCCGAAATTACTTCTGCGGTTGAAGGAAAAAAGTTGTCCTGCAGACCACCAACCAACCCAACGTCCCCTAGCTGCGGCTGATAGAAAAGTTTAGGGCAAACATTAAACAGAGGATCTAATCTAATAATTTCGTGTCCAAAATGGAGAAGCAGCTGATCGCCAAGGCAACACAAGAGCTACCGAATATGACCATGGCTAAGATTCCGCCCAACTGCCTTAAGTCCGCCCCCGGCTGTAGAATATCCGTGTTTTTTTTTCATGGAAATTATGTTCCTTGAAAAATTGATCCATTGAATTATATTTTGTTTACATCAACTATTCCATCAATGTAATACATACTATTTTGAGCAGAACTAGCATTTAGGGCAAGTTTTCAATCGAATTGTAATGATGCAGAAAAATTTCATATTTGTTTACCTTTTCATACGTATATTTCGATTAACTGTTGAAAAAACAGTTTGATGAGATTATGATCAACAATCCTTATTCACAAACAATTGATTGCGTTCAATGATCAACAAATTGAAACGCCTAGTAACCGTACATTAGCCTAACAAAGTAATGAAAACGGAAATAGCATCCTTTGTTTTCTCCAAAAGTGCGCCTAAGATAACAAAAGTCACCTTTTGTTAGGCGCATTTTTGGAGAAAACAAAAGTCACCACAAGATTGAAAAGTATTCAGGCTAATGGGGAAGAAATTGTAAAACCGAATGCTCCTATTGCACCAACTGCTGGATGGAGGAAGGACTTTTCGCCATTACCCAAAGAGAAAAATAATAATAAAAATGCTACATCTCAACCTTACCAAAAAGAACCCACGTCCGATCAAGGATTGGTAGCTTTTTTGGACATTGTGGCATTCATTATAGACATTTTAAATATACAAGATCCTCTTAGAAGCTTAGTTTCTGCCTTGCTTCCGACATTGAAATCACACCTTACGTATTTGACTGTTTCGTGGCACCTCCTAGCATCGATCATATCATAGCATGTAAGTAAAACATAGTAACCATTGTATGTAGTCTACATTGCTTGACGAAATAAATAAATAAATTCGATGGGTAATTCATCGAATCAGGTCGGAGATATAATTACTATACTACAGTTGAACTCCACCAGTCTGATGATGATGATTATGATGATAATGTAATACTACCATCTATTGCAGCAAGGTAACTTTCCATAGCAGTGGAATAATCTGAAAAACGATTTGATCAGGAAATGCTGTTTGTGATCATCAAGCTCCTGTATGAAGGGCCAAAAACGTTTGGGTAGGCCCGTAAGCAGATACACTTACACGAAACACGCGAATATAGGGAAGAGAATCTCCTTTCAAAAGCAAGTTCACACTCACAGCACTAGAATCGAGCCCTCGGTTGACAGAATAAACCCAATAGATGGGGTCGAAGAGCCCGCCCTCGTTCCGCGAAATGTTAACAATAGGGAGGAGGCAGTCCCATGCTCCCTATCCAAATCGTTTCACTGGGGGGCCCTGGTGGTTATTTAATATTGTTATTTAATATTTAGTAAAAATTGTACAAAAAAAAATAAAATAATATAAGAGAATACAGTAAGCCAATAAAAAAAAAAAATATATTTATGAAAAAAATATATTATATTCTCTGTTTTGTTATTGAAAAAAATAGATATGTTTTTTTTTTCTATTAGTTGTGGAAAAGATGAAAAAATAATAAAATATTTCAAAAAATTTTGAAAAATATTTTTATGAGGGATTTTTTTTTTTAATTTTTTTTTTTTTTTTTTTTTTGGAAGCGGTACCTATCTTGAGCTCAATAAGCAGACCTCCAGTGGAAATCGGTGAATATGCTCTGAATACCGAACACTAAGTTCACAAGTTATTCACAATTTATTCGTCCACTTACCGTAAATCGTTTAGCAACGCACAAAACATTCGATTCTGATAATTTTCTTCCAATTTAATACGGAAAAGTTGCCACTGCTATGTACCTATTTTAATAATATCACGAAAAACATTAATCCCATCTGTGTACATATGTTAATCGTACTGATTTTAATCATGAAAAAATATAAACAAGTTAACGCTCTCCACTACTACACCCAAAATTCAATTTCTCGCATGAAGTAGATCATTTGACAGCACTTTAATTGTGTTGGATAGCCTGCATATAACCAAGACAAAATGAACGGGTTTGTTTGTTATTCTTCCATGAGAATATTGACAACAAGACTCACCATAACGTTGGGCATAGAATGCTCTATGAATTGAACTAGTGTGCGTGTTGATGAGTATGCTGTACAGTATGTGAGCAGTGCCGCCAAATTCAACAGAGATGGAAAAATATTATTAAATGTGGGATTTTATTTCTCGGTAAATATTGAAAAAATCTACAATTAGAAGCATGTTATTATTTATTTAATCTATGGGAAAATAAAATAGTTTAACTTTGGGCGATTTGTAGCACTCCCACAAAACATGTGATATTGATGTACTGCCAAACCCATTTCATTCGAATAAGAGTCATAATAAAATAGTTTGGCATCATCAAGCGATTACGTCGATTGTAAAAACGGTTCAGAATAGGTGCAAGCGTATTTAAATTATTGTGAAAATTAATCCCATAGTTTTCTCGTTTTTTATCACGTATTCGTAGATTCTCGTGTGGCTAGTGTAATAAGTGAAGTGTGATTTTTATGGTTTGTGCAATTACGCAACGAAAATGTGTGAGGATAAAGTGCAATTAAAGAGAAAACTTGGAGTCTGGCTCGGGTATATTCCCTAGTACGGTTAGATCAATACGACGAATTTGTAGTGCAAAGGTAATAAATTGTGTTGAAAATCTGACTGCTCATTATTTTTACGAAATTTAAGTCTCCGAAACGTTTTTGTAGCTTTTAATTATATTCAAGACCAAATTTTATTTGCCAGGATTATATATTTTTGGTTACTGCGTCCGTTTATTGGAGAAATTAAACATCTTTTTACGTTTGAAGTTGGATGACTGCAGAATGTGATGAATATATGTACTATGGTGAACATAGGTTCCGCTTCCCTAGTTACGTTTCAAAGATAGCATTTAGTGTGGGAGGGGAGGGCGGGGTGGGGTTTTTTGAAAAATATTTTTTTTTTCTTCAATAAAAATAAATACAAAATATTTTAAAATATATTCTACACTGTTTATGTGCCGGGTTTTTTGATTTTTTTGGTTGGGGGGGGGGGGGAATATAATATAAATTGTTTGGAAAGGGGAAAAAAAGCGGGGGTTTTGTGTGTTGTGTGTTGGGGGGGTAAAAATTGTTTTGGGGAAAGTTTTAAAGGGGTGTAATATTTTTATTAAAATGGGATGGAAAAAAATTTTTATTATTTATGGGTGGGAAAGGTTTTGTTTTAGGGATTTAGTCGCACCCCCTAACTTCGCTATTGTCAAAATGACAACATTACCCAGGCTACGCCAACCAGCGTCTCCATGTTTCAGCTGACAGTCTTTTGCGATCATATGACTCGTGGAGGCGTGAGGTAGGAACTTGTGAGGACCAGAGGTCGGTCGCACCCTCCTTCGAAGTTGTCAGCTCACCATTTGAAGCCCACAGTTGAACTCCCCAGTCTGGTGCCTACACTAGACACGTTCAAATTTTTAGTTTGCAACTCCGATTTTGATATATTTGCTCTTTGTGAAACATGGCTTACTTCAGAAAATCAATCACCTTCCACGATTTTAACATTATACACCTGGATAGAGACGATTTTTATGGAGGAGTGCTTTTAGGGATCAAAAAGTGCTACACTTTCTACCAAATTTCTTTACCAGCTCCTTTTGGTGTCCAAATCGTCTAAAAATAACTGCAAAGAATAAAGACCTTTGCATAGTTTACGTTTCTGCCTGAACTTCCATTAGCCGTAGTCAACTCTGAAATCTAGATTCTATTTTACCGTCCCCCGTATTGATTCTGGCTGAGATGAATTCCCATAATACTGGGTGAGGGGGGGATGAAATGGTGGCTATTTTTTACGATTAATAAGACGATTTCAATAAGTCAATTAAGAACACTGTTGAAGCGACAGGAATACCTGAACCTAAAGTTCAAGAAAGCAGACTCGTTCTATTCAAGATCGCTTTCATTGAACTGTCTGTGGAAAGTCATCAATGATCCCATGGTAGCGATCACTTACCAATCATTATTTCAATTAAGTGTGGTCCTCAACCTTCAGAATCGCGTCAAGTTCCATTCGAATGTCAAGTTCCAAGGAACATCGATTGCCAAAAATATGCAACATTCGGTACTGAATGCGTCGATACACTTCCAAAGTAAGAAGATTATCGATTTCTTGCTGATTTGATCTACAAAAGCTCATTTGAAGCACAAACAAGAAAATCTCCAGACCAGCCACACTGGGACGATGAATGCGCAAAGTTGTGTTTACAAAAATCTGATGCTTTCAAAGATTTTCATAGACACAAGACTTCCACAATCTTCGAGGAATATTCAAAGCTTAAAACACAGCGTGTGAAAGCTAAAAAAAACCCGGTTATTGGCGGACATTTGTCGAGGGATGCTCACGAGGAACCTCAATGACCACAGGAGGGTGACTCGCAACATGCGTTGGATATTCGATTTCGCGAAACAGATCTGTTCGGATTATGTTCCAGCAAAACATATTTTTCGTGAAACGTCTCCAAACGGTGGCCCTCTGGACAGACCATTTACAATTTTGTAATTGTCTGTGGATCTTCTTTAATGAAACGACTCTTCACCCAGATGCGATTTGATAAAATTCAATCTTCTGAAAAATCTCCCAGATGTCGCAAAAATACGCTTATTGGACTTATTTAATCTTTTGAAGTCTTATCCTATAATCCTTTGAAGTCTTGATCACTGAGTCACAGTTTGAGTTCCGCAAGAGCAAAGGAACAAAAGATTGTCTAGCGCTGCTTTTTACAGATGTTCAACTGGCTTTTGCGAGCAAAGAAGCAACTTTGTTCAGTATTCTTGGAGGCTTTGTATCAGATTCCATTGAAATCCTGTCAGATAATCTGCAGAAATGTCGACTTGCCGGAGTTTTAAATAATTTTTTGTACAATTTTTTGTCAGAAAAGCAAATGAACTTTTCACTTGGATAATTGACAATTTCCAAAATTAGTTACATGGGTTTGCTCCAAGGCTGATGCCTCAGCACCATTCTTTATAACTTTTACGACAAAGATATTAATAGTTGTTTTGCAGAACAATGCACGCTAAGACAACTTGCTGACGACAGTGTGATTTTCTTTAAGAGGCTCGCAAGCCGTCAATTTGCAAGGACCATTGCAAAATTTTCTAGACAACCTATCTTCTTGGGCAAGGAATCTAGGGAGCAAATTCTCACCGCAAAAAACTGAGCTGGTAGTGTTTTTCCTCGAAATTGGTATCGAGTCTAATTGCTTATTATGAAAGCTAAAAAATATTTTGGGCAGAAACATTAGCCAATCATTATCTTCCAAATACCTTCCGGAAGACTGGGAGGAATCAACTTCATATTACGGATGATTTACAAAACGCCCGTAGACTATTACTTTATCTATTCGGGCATCCTCAGTCCGATTGATGCTCTTTGTTCGATGAAACCTAGAAGATACTAATCCTATTTCTTTTCAAAACTTAGGAAACAGATGAGTGTGTTGGCTGAAGGATCATATTTGATTACCTCTGTACGGATCCCTTCTTATTGTTCAATTGCAGGCAATGAGAAAGTGAACTCGCTCGCAAAGGTGGGTTTCCAGGAAGTTGATTTGTATGGATGAGAAATTTCAAACGATGAATTTTGTATTTTGTACGCCAGAGTATCCATTAGAGTTAGCAAACCGATAGGGAGATCGGAAATCGAGGACATCTGCTACATTTCATCAGTCTTATTGTTTCATTGAGAATGTGGTTTAAGAACCTGTGTTTTATTTATAAGTTTGTGTATGTCCTGTTCCCTCGTCTAGAGAAGTCTCTTTGCCGCCCAACGGCCACCATAATCGGGCGAACAGAAAAAAATAAGCTCTAATAATATCGCACAACTTGCTAGAAAACTCTCTGATGCGACTGCAGAATTATACTACTTAATATTCTCTGTTCATTGTCCAAAACAACCTTAAAAAACTTGACTCCTTTCAACCTGGAGTTAACAACGAGTATTTTCAATAAAAACGCTAATTAACAGCAACTTGCTTAGTACAAACGTTTTGAAAATATTTTGAAAATAAATTCGGTTAGGAATGTTTCCATCTGTAACGATAAATGTTCAAAAATAAACGAAAATAATTTTAAACATTTTATAATGACATTATTATGACATATTTTAATATGACATGACGATAGCGTTTACGACTTTATGGATGGACTGAAATGTATCATGAGAAAAAACTATAATATCAACATAGTTAGAATGTGGTATTAAGAGTTGATTAAAATTGTATGCTAATTTAAAAAAAATATTTTTCAAATTTGGAATCACGGCTAGCTTATGAAAATAGCGAAATCTTGAAAACGCTTGCATTTATTAATATATACTAAAACAGATTGATAGAAAATAAGGTAAAAAATCACATTTGCTTTCCAAATTGGCACAATAGGCGCTATGTATTGGAGATCCATAAAAAGTGTTCCTTACGATATTTTTTTATTTGAAACTTCTTCACCTTTCTTTGAAACGATTTTGTTTGTTTTCCTGTAATGTTGTTCAAAATCAATTTAAAAAAATCTTACATTGGAGGAATGGACATTGAAAAATTTAATGCTATTCTCTATTTTGTTTAACCAAATTCGGTCAAAAGATCCATTTGACCGAATGACCAATTAAGTCCAATGATCCATTAGGCCTAATTGAATTCGACTTAATGGCCTAATGATATTTGGCTCAATGGCATTCAGTCTAACGACCCCTCACTTACAATCACCGAAACTCATTGCAGTTGACCAAACTGCCACAGTCTTCTTATATACAACAACCCAAGCAGCACAAAATTAGTTGCAGCAACTTGATCATGACTAAACAAGTCACATTTATGTTTTCTGAACCAGTTGGCAACATGTGCGCAACTAGCGTATACAACTTTATTTTAGATTTTAGGACATAAGAAGATTGTAAGCATTCCACAGTGACCTGCATAAACAAGCCGCCAGGTTGGATTAGTATCCTATGTTTTAGATCTTGTGACAAAGAATAACGTAAACGTTCAAGAGGGTCCTACATACCAGGCATACAGATCGTAACCCACCCCCCAACACCAATCTTGTTCGCATAGTCGACCGATCCAGCCTATCCTCTGACTGGTCATCCCACCGAACACCACGTGGAGGTAAGAATCGAAGTTCAGACACCATGAGATCATAGATTGACTGACCGAAGCTGGACAACCAGACACCAAGTGTTAATTGGCACCTATGCCACAGCCCGGCTTCCGAAATAGAGTGTCTATTTCTAATATGATTCGCTTTATTCTATTATGAACTTTTTTTATTGGCCTTCATTTTCCGCAGAATAACTGTTTTAATATTAGTAAAAATATATTTTTTCGTTAGATAAGGGATTTGATAAGGGCCTGTTTATAAACCACGAAGACTCATTTTTAAAAATCTCCGACCCACCCCCTCCCCCTCGCAGGCTTTTCTCCATACATTTTTTTTTTTAATTTTGTATGTAGCGTAGACTTTGGTCATACCCCGCTCCCCCCAGAATAGTCTACGTGGTTTATGAATAGTCCCTAAGGTGTAATAGATGTGGCAAATTACGGAGATCTACACACTTCAAAATTATGAATTTTACACGAGACGTAATTCTTGTTTGTAAAAAGTCGGGAAACGTAAACAAAGATTTCGTGTAAAATTATGTCTCCTGAAACTGACACATACGCAATTCGATAAAAGATGTGTTTGATTGAATTTATTTTCTCATCTCTTTTAAATCATTCTTATGTGCTAAAGGACGCTTGCATGTGTCGGTCTCAGGGGACAGAAATTTACATGACATTTTGGTAGTGTGTATTTAAACTGTTTTTGTTTTTTAAATTCACCTTCCGCTCCAAGAATTTGCATTTTTGAACATATTTCCTTCGATAACCATTAAAAAATAAGTTACAATTGAGCAGTACCATGAGAAAACCAATTCAGTTCAAACCCATTTGTCTTTACCGCCAAATTACAATTCTTAAGTACGCACACTCATGTACCCACACGTGCATGCCGCCTTCAACACCGTCATCACCTCCTCATAATCTACTCGTCTTTCGAGAAGCTAAAGATTGATAGATAGAGCAGCTCCTCCTGGCCCTCAGCCTATGGGAAGTCCGACTCTTGGTGTCCTAACGGTTTTATCAGCATCCCGTACACGCAGCATTCACATTATGGAAAACCTCTGACCTCGAAAAAAAAACGCAAAAAATGATGTTTTCATCGGCGATGAAGCAGGTTCAGCTAAAGCGTAATCACTGGTTAGCAGTTAATTTCGCATATACGTATTTACCGACTTTTAGACAATACACACATGTTCCAGCGCAAGTGGCTGCTTTCGTGGCTTCCCGAAAAAAAAAACGAGTTACTTCAATTGAAATAATTGTAGGGGAGGTGTTTTCTCTTTCCAGGTTTGGGTCCACAACGAGGAAAAAAAATCGGCTCGATAATTACAGCAGCAGCAACATCTTACTCGTTTTTCAACTAATTGCATATTTGCAGCATTAATTGTGATAAATTTTTTCGTGTACCATATTGAACAGTTATGGACTTTGTACGAACCACTTCCTCCCTGATAACTACGGGCGGGAAATCTAAGCGCCACGGCGTTCAGGTAATTGCAGTGAACAATTAATCACGTTTTGAGTGCATGTGGTTATCTGGCAATTAAGGTTAGCCCGATTAGCGTTCGGCTAGAGTAATTTCAAAAAGAAATTGTGATTACGGATGTGTAGTTCAGCACTGATCGACCATTGTAACTAAACATTCAATACTGTTCGAAAGAAACACAAAGGTTCCCTTATCACTCACTCTTATCAACATTTCACCTTAAAACAGTACTGAATCATCATTTGTTGACGGTGCGTATCGATCCTTTGTGCGGGTGACAGCCGAGCAAACCTTTTTTCGGCCTTTGAAACCTGAAGAAAGAACGCACTTTACTAAGGAACGATGGCGGAGGTGGCGCTTCTGCTAATCCGTGGTATATAGGAAGCGGCGCCTAACTCGTCGTGTTTGCATATCAGAACGCCCCTGCTACTACTGGCTGGTGACTTGAAGGCGGCTTAGATCAGTCAAGAAAATCGCTCCCTCAACCCGAGTCGAACGGATTTCGATGCGGCGCATAAGCTTATAATCCAACGTTTATTTTTCACTTCAAGCAAATCCGCCACCGCCACCATCACCACCAACACACCACACCACTTCGGTTCAACGTTCACGCTCTCCTACAGTCGGTGGTCCTCTGAAACAGATATTACCTAACGAAAGGAAGAGCTGCCCGTAAACTGACCGAAAAAAGGCACGTTTGCTTATGGGTCTGGGCGCACCCCTTCTCGCGTGATTTCGGAGACACACGGATTGCTGCCAGGATTATGGACCTCTGACGCGCGGGTTTTAAAAAGGTTTTACCCGCAGCTGGATAGTGATAAAGAAAGTACACAGTGTTTTGAGTGGATGTGAAACATCATGATTAAATTTAAATCCGATAATACTCACGAGCTATGACTTTGTGTCGCGTCGTCGGCAGCGTACGAGACAGGGAGTCGGAAAGGCGATGCATTTGCAAAAAAAAAAAGATAACTTCCAGGCGGTTGTTTTTCACTTTGCTTGATTTTCGTCTTACCCAGCTAGCTGCGAACTGCGGGAACACGCCTACACCTACGTTGAGCTCGTGCTAACCGGATAGAAGTGGAAAGTGATTTCAATGCGTAGGTGGATGGAAAATCGAAAACCTCATTCATTGAACAAGTACTAGGCGCCATGTTATGAGATTTTAGTGAGCTTATCAATTTTGCGCAGCTATTAGTAAGCATCAGGAGAGGTGAAACTGAAAATATTTTCAACTGTGCAAAAAAAAAAACAATAACAAGTTGCGCAGAAGGGCTTGCAATAATTCAACCCGATGAGAGTCCATGTTTGATAATAATTGTTGTTTGCAAAGCGTTTAATTGTAGGCTCGACGGAAAGTTTCATTTCGATTTGATCAAGATCAATATTTAAAATGCTTCAATAAAATAATATAAGACTTCCGGATTATCACCTATTCGCTTTGGTAGTCTGGAATATAAACTTTGATAAAATTGTTTTGGATTTGACGGCTTCTAGATTGTCATTAATCAAGTAGGAAAATGTCTGGACGTGCGAGGTAAATATATTTAGGTTTTCTAGCTCCCGACTAAAAATATTCAAATATTTCCTCATGATTCCAACTCATGGAATTTAAAACGATCCCCCTAAGGCTTCTTTTCAACATTCACTCTGATTAACTTTAGTGTTCCTGCTCAAATGTTTAGTCGCCAGCCATCTTGTGGCATGTCATTCCAAATTTTCACCAATTTCCCACGGTTAGTCCTTTAGTTTTTGCCCAGCAAGTAACTCCATGGATAGAAATCGAGAGGATTCAAATCAGGTGAAGAAGCAGGCCATTTTTTCGACGAAATAAATTCCGGAACATTGTCCTCATGAAGCTGTCGCCTGGTGGGACGGTGAAGCGTCTTGTCAGAAGCAGTATGGTGCCTTCTTGTAGTGTTTCTTGACAAATGAAATCAAATGGTTTTTCAAACTGTTATCGATGTAATATTTACTGTTGTTTTTAACACAAAGTTCAATGAACAGCAAAGAACCTTCAAAGTTTAGGAGAAACATCTCCAGATCATTACCCTTGAAACATTGCATATTTACTATTGCCAATATTAAACTATATAATGAGTATAATAAGCCATAGTTAGGATCACATTAAATAGTTTAGCCCTTAAATTGGGCCTACGGTTCCGTTAGAAAACTTAATTTGGAACTAGTGACTATTTTCTGCAGGTCTAAGGTACACAGAAAAAAATAATGAATATTAACAGGCGCGTAAAATTTCCCCTCGTTTAATTCCAAGCCAAAGCAATCGTAAACAACGAAATTGTTTGCAATCTTCCATAGCGCCATACGCTATTACTAAAATTTTGGTGTTTGACGTTTTGTCTTTCAAAAAAAAAAAAAAAAAAAATATGTATGGCTCACGCTTGAGTTTTACAAAACAATATATAGGGAAACTGCCCCCATATTAATCTCATTGTTCCTATATTCATCCTACGATGAATCAAACAATTGGGCAGTTGAAGGATCGGTTTCGTTTTCTAATAATGTTTGCTCACGTTAAATAACTACAACAAACATTACTAACTAATCTTGTCACGTGTATATCGTTTTATTTCAAGTAGGATGAATATAGGAACAATGAGATTAATATAGGTACATCTTCCCTACTACGCGATCATTCTTTCTGGCATTTTGATTATTGGAACGTAGATTTTTGGAACGATTATTTCGGTTTCGATTATTGGAACGAAGACTGATACTAAAAGATTCGATTTTGATCAAAGTGATTTTCGCGTCCTAGGGCACGGTGTAATTTAAAGTAAGGGAAAGATACAGACTAGTCTTCGCAAGGGTTTATACCATCATTCTCATAATAAGTAAACCGGAATACGGTTTAACAAAAAACACAAGTCCATCTAAAAGTTCAACGCCAATAGTGCTGTATCAATCTAAAGCTGTCCCTGTGAATTAGAGAAGTAGAGCAAACTGGCGCGCGTACTGATGTGATGTGGGGGTTGCAACCATTGTCCTAAATCCAGATGTAATATGCTTTCAGTAAAACTTCAAAATTAGATTATGCCACATATTTTCAATACCATACTACGTAAAACAATTGCACCTCCCAAACCATTATCAGTTCCATTTCTGCAGGACAGTGCAAAATACCTGCTCCATATTAACACAGTCGCATCCTCTTGCGTGAGTCTCCAATTTCCGGACTCACTGAATACCCATTGCCTTAATTGCAGCGATAAATTTGTACGGAAATTCCAATCCCGTGATTAAGCCACAGCATGCAAACAAAGAAAAGAGATATCTCATCACAGCACAAACCTTCCGCATCTATTTGTGCGGCAGATCAGCGAGCAAAGCGACGCGACGGTCGTCGTCATCAGTCGGTTGATTCGAGGGTTGAAAATTGATCGCACGCTGGTTTTCGATTTCAAATGCCATTTCCCACCCACGACCGATAATTTTACACCTGATCAAGTCGCTCTCCAACGACACAGCTATCGTCGTCGATGTCGTCGATTGTCCATGTCATCTGGTCGGGGACATGATCTTTTGAGTTTCTTCCTTCTTGAATGTTTTAATAGAGGGCTGGAGATTCCGACGAAAATCAACCAACCGACCAGACCGACTGGCACTAGTCGGCAAACGACCACTCATATTTCATTGGAGATGGTGTGAATTAGTGAACAATATAAGAAAATAAACGACAAATCGTTACAAGACACAAATGAAATTGATTTCGAGAGGGAACACCAATGGTCAGACATGATATGAGTGTAGTATATTTGCATTCGCGGCCAGATTGGTGGGTGTATTTGGGCTTTATATGCATCATATTTTATTGAAAGTTATGGTTTTTCGTAGTAATAAAAGCAACTCGGTATGGAATAGGTTTTTTAAATAATGGCTATGGACGTGACACAATTTTAATTTTACTATAATGTGCGTTATTTTTTCGGCATTTCAAGCTCATTGTTTATCGCAACTACCTGGTCTCAACTCATGTGTTTGTAATGTTGTTTATTGAGAGCTTTCAGCTATCATTATTGTATTAGTATGATTTCCCTACGTCCAGGGAGTCGAAACAATTTCCATTTGGAAAAAATCCTAGTCTTAACCAGGAATTTAACCCAACCACCGACAGAATAGTGTGTTTCTAGCTTTGAAGCTGCGACCCAACCATTTAGCGATACATTACAGTATTAAAACACGTATTTTTCCTCAAATAATTATGAATAATTCATAACTAATTTGTAATATTTTTTTTAACATTGGATGAATTTGTTTTCAGTTATTTTAAAATGACGTTTCGTACTCTGTGAATTATTTATAACGATAAATCATTCGATTCAGAGATAAGAAACCATTGGTCTGACATATAGCTAATAATTTAAAAAACCATTGCATAAAACTGAAGATCACTGGAATCCAAAAATGGCGCCATCATGGCCGATTTGCATCGCCACTCAAAATATTTAGAGTACAAATCTTAGAAACTAAAACAGATTTCACATGCGAAACCTTAATAAAAGTTGAACACGTGAAATCATTGCAGTTTCTATAATCTGTGCTTTAAATATTCGAAGAGGCGATGCAAATCGGAATGAAACTTTACTTTAATACAAATTTGAAGTGGTGGTACATATTATCCATGATAGTAGCAATTTTTGGATTCTAACGATTCTTACCTTAATATCATGATCTTATTTGACGCTTTCTCTAAATTAGGTTAAAAAACTCATATAAGCTCGACAACTTATTGAAAACGACGAATCTGATTTGAAAATAAAGATTCAAAGGTCATTTTCTTGGCCGGCTATTCAGCGCATGGAAAAAAAATTCAATCAAATCTTAACAAACAATTTTGTTGGATTTTTTTATTTTCAATTTTTCCTTCGAAAAAAAAAAATAACAGTGTTACTAATTTGATCGACTACAGGCACTCCTAAGCCAAGTTCGATTGAGGTTAAATTTAGCATATAGCCATATTTTGGGGTAATGAAAATTGTGAGTAATAACGGAAAAAGACATTTTTTTTTCTCCGTCAGAGTTAAAATGTTTTTAAAACATAGAAATTATCGTGTTTTCAACCGAAATTGAAATTTTAAGTGTATCAAAGCGCTTCTGGTTTGGCACACTAACCTCGAGCTACAGTTTTCATGAAGTTCATGAGTTCATGAAATGAATTACGCATCGAGCATCGAGAGCTTTCGTTTTTACGACTGCAAAAGCTGGTGTTATTCCGGAGGCGATCTTTGGTGAGATCTATCTGATAGTAGACACATTGAAAAGAATCTATTTTAAAATGCTAAATCCGTGCCTGGTTTGGAAATTTTAAGTTTTCTAATCGGAAAGTGTTTTTCAGTAGCCTTATCGGTACGGTTTACATGCGGGGCTTGTTTTATGTGAAAGTAACCTCGGAATGAACGTTACCCTCCAGACTTTGAAATACCTGTTGACCAGGGATGCGAGTTCTGTCATCGATCATTGATTAACGATCAGATCTACACTAATCAAGTCTGCTTGGAATAGACACATTAAACAACAGCCTCTGATAGGAAAGCTTAGAAAATTCAAACGAACACTTAACAAGTTCACTTTTACAATAACTATACACAATTATAAAACACTGAAACACTTTTTCAAACTATGACTAGAAAACGCGTGCTTCTTCTGTTGACCATTCGTCTTTATCAACGCTTGTAAATAGGAAAGGCAAAAAGTGTACAAGACCAACCTCGTGTAAAACAATATCAATTCACAAGGCACGCTTATGACATTTAAAAGTATCGTTCATAAGTTGTGCTTAACGAAATACTTGAGCTTATTTGCACGAATGTGGGATTCTTACGTCACTCACACCAGTAACGCTCTCGGATCCAAGCTTAACACAACTGTATGCATCAAAGCAATCATCTTTGGTCATATCAGATGTTTAATTTTTTGTAAAATGAGAGCTTTGATTGTACATTCAGCCAACTCCCTACTCCATGTTCAAATGGACGAGTGGTACATATGTGAATCTAATATCTAAATCCATAAATTCGTAATTGAAATCTACATTTTTGAAGCCTTCAACGTATATGTTTAATTTGTAGCACGTTGCAACCAATGACAAAATGCGACAACAACATTAAGCGAGTCCGGAAATATTTTTTGTAACTTTGTCGCGTCAGTGGTCTGAGTCAAAGTAAGAACTTCTTTCAATGTATCGTTTAGCTGTCAGTGGATCCTTTTACCTTCGCTTCGTTTACTTTTAAATTGACATGGAGTCTCGACAACAGGAGCTGCAAACCCTTAGTTTGGGCAAGTGGTTAGAAAATCCAAATCGTTACAGAAAACAATTGCGAATTCGGTCAGGGTGACGCAACAAACGGTGTCAAATGTCATCAGCAAGTTTCTTCAAAAAAAAAAAAACAGTTCAGAGAATGCCAACGAAGCAGTCGAAAAGGGGAACACGCAACAAACAAGATGAGAAACAAGTGCTGAAAGTATATAAGAGGAAGCCCAACATGTCGGTCAGAGATGTTGCCATAAGTGTGGATGTAGCTAAGTCAACTGTGCTGGACATTAAAGTGAGATGGGAACTGAGGTAATTCAAAGCCTATAAAAAACCTTGCCGAGATGATAAAGGGCTTGAAAAAGTAATAAATCGGGACCGAAAGCTATATGATTCGTTGTTATCTAAACATACAGATTGAATCGTACAGGACGAGAAACAAACGTGAAGGCTGACTTTTCACAAATTCCCGGTAATAAATTCTACCCTACGAAAGGCATAGGAAGTCTAGAGTCTTAGTTAAAAGAACAGAAGAAATAAATATTTTATTTTCACTGTTAATAATTTTTTTATTAACAGCTGAAAGTCTCTCTAATAATTTAATCTAATATATTTTTATTAACAGTGAAATCTACATCAAAGAGTTCCTTCAAAAACGCATATTGCCACTTTTAAAGCAGCATTCTCAAAACACCCTGTTTTGGCGGGATTTGGCACCTTGGCACTACTTAACAGAAAAGACAAATAAAGAAATGGTACGAGCAAAATAATGTCATTGTAGTACCTGGTGACATTAATCCTCCAAACTGTCCAGAGACCGATCGAGAAATGTTGGGCAACAATGAAGGCTGATTGTCGGAAAATGGAAGGAGAGTCAAAATCGGTTCAAAACTACAAGCAGAAGTGGACAAAAGCTTATAAAACCAGAGGAGAGAAGCTTTTCCTAACCTTGATGGCAGGAGTCAATTCAAAGGTCCGAAACTTTTAGCATGAGGGTAAAATATAGATCTATAATCGCAAAAGTGTGAAGGAACATACATGAGGAAATTATTATCAAACTATTATAATTTGTATCCCATCAGGACTTCCTAGCGAAATCTGGTTGTTGTCGTGCAATCAATTGTTGATCATGCCTTTGATGCATAGTTTTATGTCATGTGCGTTAAGAATCTAAACTCTTCTAAACAAAGGAGGTAGACATCCATGAATTTCGCACATGAAGATTTCATATTTGTACTAGTGAACTGAAGTTTGTATCAAATTTTAGGTTATACCGCAGAGGTCATAGATATATTCGAATTTTTAGGCCAATGCAGTTCTCTGCCCTTCAGTTATAAAACATACATTAAATTGAATATGGATAATTGTGATTCATAACATGGATGATCGTCATTCATATCAAACCATAATGTAATCATCCGATTTCTGCAAGCTTTTCAAAAAAAGGCGTAAGCGAGGGTGACGCCTGCATAGTCGTTTATTATCCATACCTCTCACGCCAAAGTCACGAGAGCAAATCTTACCCCCGGACAAGTTACAAAAAATACCCAAAAGGTGTTTAAGTGACTACGATGAGAGATGAACCAGTCCGATGCTGAATGTCTCAATAAAAATGAAATAAAAATGGGCCTAAAACAAATACTTTCTAGTCGAACTTGAAATAATATTTTAGTTCAGTGTGAAAAAATATCTAAGAGAGTTTGTAACGAGTTACAACTACTTCTTCATCTTTTTTTATTCTGTTTCAGAGTAGCATTCAGTTTAATGCTTTTCACCACCGAAGGGAGGCACCTCCATTCTACATATCACACCCATCAACACATGAGCTGGGACCAACGGCTTTACTTCCCTTCCGAAGAAAGACGTAACCAGAGATTTTCTTGCCTCAGACAAAGCTTACCAACCTCGACTGGGATTGAATCCAGACCTACGGGAGTGCCAAGTAGCAGTCACGCTTAACTACACCACTGGTGGTGGCATAACTAAGTTGGAACTACTGCACAAGTGCATAACTAAGCGATCTAAAGTTTGGGCACTGTCTGAAAAACTATCAAGACGAGAAACTCGTCGAACTCAAGAAATTTGCATGTATGCTATTTGCTAGGAATTTAATCTCAATGCGTGTTTATGAAGATGATGGAGCTGAACTTGCAAAAAACAAAAAAACATAGAAAAAAACATGGCAAGCGTAAAAAAAATTTCTATAGGAAAGAATTCAGAAGATTACATCACTGAGAATTCGATTTGTTTTTTTTTTTTTGATTTTTTTAACTGATTGATGGTAACTTCTTGCCTGAGAAGCACCATAGAAATTGGAACAATATAAATAACTTCCTCAGTGCAAGAATAAGATGCAAAAGCTTATGGGTCACAAAAAAATCTGCAGAACGTCATCTTGAAGTGGCACTAGACAACTATGAATTTGATCGAAAAACTGAATCAGAGATACGGCGCCAGTTAATGACCGTCGCAAAAAGTCGGAAAAATCAAGATAACTCTTTGAAGTGTTCACTCCTTGATTATTCCAAGGCATTATATTCAACTTGCTTGATATTTCATCATATTTGTATGAATACAATTAATAAATTGGTTAGGGAATGTAAAAATTCAAAAACAGAATAAATTGTGTTATATAACAGTAAATAACGCAAAACAAAATAACCATTTGATGTAGGTCTGTGGAATTTTTTAACAGCTTTGTTGTAATTTTCGCAACCTAAAAATTTGACGAACGTCAATGATCCTGCAGAATGAAAAAATTGAAATGGGAGGTGACTTTAGTATCAAATTGGACCAAGAAAAACGTCTTCTGTTGATTGGCACAACTAGTTAATTATATAGCACAATATATTGGAAAGGTTTTAGATTTATTGTTCATTAAAGTATAAGATTGCAAATAAATTTGGTGATGCTGTGACAACAACCATGGTATGCTCTGTTCTGTCCTCAGTAAATTATTTTCGCTTTTCACAAAAAGCCCCGCATAAACACAATATAAAACTTCAGATCAATATTGGAATTCGTATACGCTTCCGTCATCAAAACACATTATGTTTCATCTATGCCACACTGAAAATATTTTTTGCTAAATTCATTTACGCTCGTTTTGTAAACACAGTTTTCGTACATTGAGCACATGTCTCATACATTGTAAGCAACATTCGTGCTGCAAATGCTTGCTAAGGTGTAAAGTCGTATTTGCATGAAATGAATTTCGTGCTGACCAGCCACCCGCTGCTCCTCTTCTATCGTATCATATTCGTTAGAAATAAATAGATAGATCTCATCACAAATTAATGAATGCAGTCAAAAACAATGATGAAAAAAATCTAATTGAAAGTACACAATCACGGTTCACCGGAAGAAAAAAAAAAGCTGACAGCTCCCGAATGCTTAGCCGTTTCTGGCCTCGGTTGCTGCTACATCTCATCAAAGATGTTTTGAATAATATCCTAAATAGTTTTTTTTTTTCAAGTGGAAAGGACCTTTTATAAATATGCACATCATCATACGTGACTAATAAGGGGATTTTACTCTTCGTATAGCAATATTAGTATAAGATATTATTTCAACAGCAGTGCCCTACCAGGCATAATATTAAACCTTAAGTTATTACCAGTTATCCTAGTGATAAAAAATGATAAAATCTCCGAAAGTATCAGTTAACCCAAACGAACCAAGTTCTCTCACAAAGTACAGCCGCATGCAAGTGAACAAAAAGTTATCAAACATTCACATCATCACGCCATGAAATTTTGAATGTGCTAAACAGGTTCGAAATTGAAACCACCTGTAAAAAGACGCACGTATTTTTGACAAAAGTTTGTTTCTGCTACTTTCCTCGCAAAAGTTTCTTCCTTGGTTCCGAACTTGTAGAAGACGTTAGCTGTTGTACGTAGCCGTTGTATCAGCTTGATCCACTATGGTAGCGATAAGGAGGATGTAATTTTATTTATTATTGGAAATAAGGTGTCGCCCTGCCATAAAACAGCATTATCATCGAAAGGCTTTGTCTTAATCGCAGTGATTTCCGAAGTGGATTTAATCGGTAGTGTGACAAAGAGTGCCCTCACATACATGCATGCTTTGGCCGTGGGATTGGCTTCGGCGACCAAGACAACAACGACGACGACGGCCGGCGGTGCGTTAAGAAGGTGTATTTTGAGGATGTTGAGTCGCCGCTTCCCAAATCCCAGATAAGAGAAATAACCGGTAAAAGCCTTGTTTTGTTTTTGATTGTTTGTTGCGCTGTTATTCACTGAGTTTCATTTTGTTGGTGACACTTCGGAAGCCAGGGATGGGTTTCCTAGTTTCAGCGACAGACATCGTAAGAAAGGTTTTTCTTCAAAGAGAATTGCCAAATATTCAATACTTCATCATGCAGCAAAGCACAGCGTAATTGCTAGAATTCGAACAATAAAATGAAACGAAATGTTGGTTTGTTCATGAAATATCTTTCTGTGAAGATTTGGCGAATGATGTTAGCCCAAGAGCGTAGCCAGGATTACTATCGGGAGGAAGGGAACATATTTTTTACGATTTTGATTGAAAGTCGTAAATTGTTAAATTGAAAATAAAACCTGCCGGCGCCTGTGGTGTAGTGGTAAGCGTGACTGCTACTTGGCACCCCAGTGGGTCTGGGTTCACTTACCTTCACAGTCGAGGTCGGTGGTTTTTCTAAGGCGAAAAAATCTGGTCACGTCATCCTTCGGAAAGGAAGTAAAGCCGTTGGTCCCGGCTCATGTGTTGATGAGTGCGACATGTAGGATCCAGGTGGTGGAGTCGTCTTCCTGGCCTCGGCGATTGTCACCACGTTGTGAGAAAATAGGCCGACGGATAATCTCTATGTATATAAAAATGGATTTCTGTCTGTCTGTCTGTCTGTCTGTCTGTCTGAACCTCATAGGCTCGAAAATTACTAAACCTATCAGCGTGAAATTTTGTATGGAGAAGTTTTTGGGGCCGGAGAAGGTTCTTATGATGATTTGAGACCCCCCCCCCCTTCTCTGGAGAGGGGGGCTCCCATACAAATGAAACACTCATTTCTACATAACTCAACAACTAATCTAGCAAAGGAACCCAAATTTAGCATGCGGAAGTTTTTGGAGGCAAGAAATGTTTCTATGGTAGTCAGAGACCTCTCCCCTTTCTAGAAAGGGAGGCTCCTATACAAATAAAACAGAAGTTTCTGCATATCTCAAGAACTAATCAAGCAAATGGAACCAAATTTGGCATGTGGGGTTTTCTGGAGGCGAAAAATGTTTCTATGGTGGTTTGAGACCCTTCACCTCTCCTAGAAGGGGTGCTGTCATACAAATGAAACTAAAATTTCTTCATAACTCTAGATCTAATAAAGCGAATGGAACCAAATTTAGCATGCGGGGATTTTAAAGGCAATAAATGTTTCTACGATAGTTCGAGACCCCACCTCTCTCTCTGGTAGGGGGGGCGGTGCTCCCATACAAATGAAACACAAGTTTCTGCATAACTCGAGAACTTATCAAGTAAATAGAACCAAATTTGGCAGGTAGAGGTTTTTGAAGGCAAGAAATGTTTCTAAGGTAACTCGAGACCCCTCCGCTCTCTGTAAGAGGGAGGCTCTCATACAAATGAAACACAAATTTGTGCATA
The DNA here is from genome assembly GCA_024533555.2 of Aedes koreicus. NCBI lineage: Eukaryota > Metazoa > Arthropoda > Insecta > Diptera > Culicidae > Aedes > Aedes koreicus. Next base: position 29,136 of record JAHHFK020003726.1, read on the forward strand.
ACTCGAGAGCTAATCAAGCATATGGAACCAAATTTGGCATGTGGAGGTTTTTGGAGGAGAGAAATGTTTCTATGGAAGTTTGAGACTCCTCCGCCATCTGGAGGGGGGCGGGAGGGGGGTTTCCATACAAATGCAACACACATTTCTGCATAACTCGAGAACTAATCAAGTAAATGGAACCACGTTTGGCAGGTGGAGGTTTTTGAAGGCAGGAAATGTTTCTAAGTTGACTCGAGCCCCTTCCTTCTCTGAAAGGAGGGCTCATATACAAATCAAACATAAATTTCAGAATAACTCGAGAACTTATCAAGTTGATGGAACCAAATTTGGCATGTGGAGGTTTTCGAAGGCAAGAAATGTTTCTATAGTGGTTTGAGACTCCTCCGCTCACTGAACGAGGGGTCTCTCATACGAATGAAATACGAATTCCTGCATAATTTTGAAGGATGGGGGGAGGGTGGTCTCACATATAAATAAAAAGCAAATTTCTGCATAACTCGAGAACTAATCAAGTAAATGAAACCACTTTTAGCATATGGGGGTTTTTGGAGGCTAGATTTCTAAATGCATAAAAATGAATTTCTGTCTGTCTGTCTGTCTGTCAGACCCTTATAGACTCGGAAAGTTCTGAACCGACCAACGTTAAAATTTATATGAAGGGGTTTTTGGGGCTGGGGAAGGTTCTTATGATTGTTTGAGACCCCTACTCTCTCAGGAAGGGGGGCTCTCATCCAAATGAGACACAAATTTCTTCATAACTCGAGAACTAATCAAGCAAATCGAATCAAATTTGGCATGTGGGGGGTTTTGAAGGCAAGAATGTTTCTATGGTGGTTCAAGACCCCTCCCCTTTCTGAAAGGGGGGAGGGGGTTCAAACAAATGAAACTCAAATTTTTATTACAATCGAAGAGCCCAGTGTGATGTTTCGAGAACTCAAGCAAATGGAACCAAATTTGGCATGATTTATTATTATTATTTTTTTAGGCTACTAAATAATAGAATTGTATGTAGAAGAGCTGTGACATAATAAATTATTTGTATAGTTCCCATCAAAGATACCCGCATTATCGAATATAACCCGATTTTCAGTAATTCTGTTTACATGCGAGTGAACGACACGAGGAATGAAAGTCGCTTCAAGAGTGCCGACCTGGGCGAATTGAACTCAATATTAGGTACTTCTGCCACTGTGTGTAGTTGTCAACTATATTTTTTCGTAGCAAGTTTTGAATCGTAAGCACAAACCAACAGGCTATGTATTGAAAACTTACAAACCAGCACAGATTTCATGACTCAGATTGGTTTACAATTGTCTTAAAACTTACTTTTGCTAAACAAGTACGTTTTCATACTTCATTAAAGCCATGCATGGAAAAAAAATCCGTGCCCAGATTCGTGAGCTGCAGTCATGAATTCGAGAACAAGAAAAAATACACCGTGAACTGAATCACGTAATCATGAACTTAATAACGTTTAAAGTGAAAATTCCTGAAAACTTGAAATAGTTCGCGGTCCGTTATCATTTTCGGGAATGTTTTTTTTGTGTGTGAAAGCTCGAGCATACTTGGCTCAATAATGGATTCCCGGATAAAAATAACCATACAATTAAAATACAATAAAATAAAATTACATTAAAATCTATTTCCGGCCATAAATCTTATTGTTCATGAATCAGATAAATGAGATAAAATTTTATAGCATTGTTCACAACGCACAACGATAAGATGACAATAGGAGTTATTGTTACCACAATAGAATCTAAGGTAAACTGAGACATCGACAATAGAAAAGGGGAGTTGTTATGTATCTTAACTATAGAAAAAACCATTTTATTTTTTCGAACAAATTTGAGTCAATTACTATTAATTGTATTGTTTCACAATTGTTGAAAATCCTAGCATATGGAGTGAACTGTAAATTTATTGTAATGACAATATGCATTATATTGTCATTACAATAAATTTACAGTTCACTCCATATGCTAGGATTTTCAACAATTGTGAAACAATACAATTAATAGGAATTGACTCAAATTTGTTCGAAAAAATAAAATGGTTTTTTCTATAGTTAAGATACATAACAACTCCCCTTTTCTATTGTCGATGTCTCAGTTTACCTTAGATTCTATTGTGGTAACAATAACTCCTATTGTCATCTTATCGTTGTACGTTGTGAACAATGCTAATAATTATACATACTATATATTCTATTGTATTGTTACAATGCATGTAATTGTAAACCTATGAGAAATTTTTTTTTCGGGTTCCGAAAATGCGCAAGGGCTCGATGATAATTCGCAAGATCTTAACAATTGTTTAAATCTTTGGTGCATAACGTCGAAGTGTATGAACAAAGGTCTACGTAGACTTTTGGTTTACCCCCCCTCCCCCATCGTAGACAAACGTAGACTTTTTTGAAACGCCCCCCCCCCCCCTAAATTGTCTACGTGGTTTATGAACAGCCCCTATGTAGTCAGTTGACCAAGCCAGTGATGTATCTGTAGACAGCTGGTTTCCGCAACCACGAGAAGCGAAATAAGATGCTTGTGTTTGATGATTTGTAGTGGCTCTGAAAAGGGCCGATGGTCATCTGCAATGGAACGTCACGGTGAACGGTGCGACATGCATGCAAATCTAACTGAGATTTCCGGCAGAAATACGATGAAACACGTCAAGAGCGCACTGCGTATAGACGTAGAATAATGACGATGTGAGAGTCGCTCTTTTCCTTTTATGCCCTATTTGACAATAGGGCAGTCGTTGAATATACACATATACACACCCAAACCGACTAGTCTAGTGCCAACTCTGTCGTCCGTGTTGGGAAACAAACATTCAGATGAACATGATTTTTGATACTTGTTTGGACGATGCTTCACATTTAATGCTTTTTTTAATAGTTAAATGTTTAAAACCAATTGTTTTGAATATTGGAACCAACGTGTATAAAAAGTCCTAGTCGATTGGTGCAACAATTTTGGAAATCGATTGTGAAATTACTGAGTTATTAACATTCAAAATCTTTTGTTATTAACATTCAACACATTTCGTGACGCTCCAACTTTTTGCACTCGCAAAATGTACCCCAGTATTTATAAGTCAGACGTAGTCCTACGACAAATAAGTTAATAAAATCCGATCAAAGAGAAAAACCAGTAATCAGTTAAAGTTCCATCATGTTACACCAGTTCACATTTAATACAACGTAAAATTATGCGCATGTGGATCCTAAGAACTTTCTATACCATTACAACGTATATCAACATCAAGCTTGGGATTTGAACACTTGACGTGAAACACAGAAAAAAATATCTGAATTTTCAATTCTAAAATTATAATTTAAATTTGTATGCTCTATGATTCTCCATTTATGTGCATGGTATTGAACAAAAATTGTACACTTCTTTTTCGAACTCTTTAGGTTTGTAGCTTTTTTGTTACGCCAGCTCGGATTGTTGATAAATCAATTCTTAGTAACTACGGCATCTCGTTGACAATGACACCACAACCTTATGCAACAAATCGGTCCTTGTGTCACAACGTTTTCCAAAACAGCTTGGTTGATGTAGTGTCATTTTAAAACTATTTTAAACTTTGTTTTTCATTGTCTCCTCTTTATGTTTTGCGTAGAGTAATGTTTTGAAAAACAATAGAATAATGTTTTGAAAAACAATAATATAAAGTTTGCATTTAAAAAAAATGGACAAAAACTGCCGATTTTTCATGGGTTTACCTTCACCCGCACTGACGAAACTACACATGCAGCATCAATCATAGTAACCCATGTGTCAGCAGACAAAATTTGACAGCTTTATCAGTCGAACTCTAACCATGATGGCAAAAATAGTGAAGCAACTCCGTTCAGAAGTGTGCGTGTTCAAAAAACGGCACCCACCGCGTCGAAAAAGGACATCGTGTGGCACTTTATGGACGCCGGATACGCCCGTTCCAGCATCTACAACATCTTTGCACTATTTGTCAACAAGCAGAGCATCTAAAGAAAGCCCGGTTTCAGACGGCCGACGACCCTGAGCGACAAGAAGCTCCAAAGGAAGAGGAAGACCGAGGGAAAAGTGGCTACATCGCTGCGTGCGCTTGGCCGGGAGGTCGATTCAACCGGCCAAACAGTGAAAAAGTACCTGGCGAAAATGAACATACATGTCAGGAAGCGGAAGTCACGTCCACTGTTTTCGGAGCTGCAGGCAATGACGCAGCGGCAGCGGCTGAATAAGATAACCAACTCGATTTTCCCAGCGAATCGCGACGTGGCGGTGGTGATGGACGACGAGACCTATCTCACCCTGGATGGCAACGACTGGCAGGGCACTTCGTATTTTACTTCCCCCACGAAGGAAGTAAGCTCCGAGGTGAAGTTCATTTCACATACCAAGTTCACCAAGAAGGTGCTGCTGTGTCTGACAATCAGCGAGAAGGGATGTCAAAGTCACTCTTCTTTCGCTCCGGACTAGCCGTGAACGGGGAAAATTATAGTACGAAATGCCTGCCGAAAGTTGCGTCGTTTATCAAGAAATACCATAAGGGCAAAGACGCGGTGTTCTGGCTGGATCTGGCGTCGGCCCACTACTCGAAGCGATCGTTGGAGAAGATGGAGCGGCTGAATATCGATGTGGTACCCAAGTCGGCGAACACGCCCAACGTCCCCCAGCTGCGTCTCATCGAGAATTTCTGGGCCAACCTGAAGCGTAAGATCTACTCCAACAATTTTGTCGCGAAAACTGAGGAGGAATTGATAAATAAAACGAAGAAAGAACTCAAAAACATGCCTACACACATGTTTTGTCCACCATGGCGAATGTTCCGATTAACTGCCGGAAAACTGCTCGCAAGGGCGTAGAATTTTTTTTGCAAGTAAGCTTAAATAATTATCTTCCATGGGAAATGTATCAAAAGCAAATATCTGTCTTAGCTTTTATTTAATCACCATCCGAATAAAAAGGCCATTATTTAATGCAAACGTTAATATAAATCACTTGTAGCACTGATAAAAGAATATTTTCAGCTATTGCCCAAGTGAACTGATTTGTCCCATAGTAAAAATAGGGGAGAAAAAATGTAGGGGGTTGGGGAATTTTTTAAGGGGGGAGGGGTTAAAGGGAGTTTGGGGGGGGTTAATTTTGGGGGGGGGGGGTTTACACTGCGTGAGTTCATTGTGAAATGTGTCGTAGTTTCGGAAATGGAGTCGAAGGAACAGCAAGTGCGCGAGAACATTTTGCACACGCACCTCGACAACCCACCATCAGAAAGATGTTAAAAATTCACCAGTCTACAGTGTTTCGTGTCATAAAACGTTTTGGGGAACGTTTAACTGTCGATCGGAAGAAGGTGAGTGGTAGAAAAAGTGTTCCGTACTGTGTGAAGGATCACAAGCGAGTGGTTGCTGCCGTTAAATGCAAACCCAACTGTTCCGTTCGGGATGTCGCGAAAAAACTGCACTTGACCAAAAGTTTCATGCAGAAAGCCAAGAAACGAGCCGGGCTCCGTTCATTCAAAGTTCAGAAAGATCCAAACCGCAAGGAAAAACAGAATAGGACAGCTAAAACACGTGTGCGTAAGCTATACACACACATATTGACGAAACCACACTGCTGCATCATGGACAATGAAACACACGTAAAAGCGGACTTTAAACAAATTCCGGCAACCAGTATGTGACTGCGAAAGACAAGTTCGATGTTCCAGAGTCTCTCAAGAAACAACAAGTGTCAAAGTTCCCCAAGAAATTCAAGATTTGGCAGGGGATGTGTTCGTGTGATAAACGGAGCAAGTCTTTCGTGACAACTTCAACTGTAAATGGTCAAGTATATGTGAATGTATGCCTAAAAAACGGCTGCTTCCGTTTTTCAAAACACACAACGTTCCTACAATTGTTTGGCCGGACCTAGCCTCTTGTCACTACTCCAAGGATGTTCTGGAGTGGTACAAGACGAATGGTGCCGAAGGATCTTAATCCCCCAAACTCTCCAGAGTTGCGGCCAATTGAAAAATATTGCGCTATAATGAAGCACGAACTTCGTAAGCATCCTAGAGTTTTCACTACAGAACAGGAAATGTTGAAGTCATGGTTGAAAGCGGAAAAAATGTCCGTTCAAGCGTTGTACAAAATCTTATGAGTGGTATTAAGAAGAAAGTTCGGGCTTTTGGATTTGGTAAAGAAATATAGTGAAATAAAAATACCTAAACCAAGATTATGCATTGTATTTTATTTCCTGAATATTTCATGACAATCGGTCGAGAGACTTGTTTTTGAGGACGAATTAAAAGTGATGCAATTTAACTGTGGACACCCTTAACATTGCATTTTTAAACCAACTTTCTTAAATCATATAAGAAAAGATGTTTTGTGTGTTTCCATCCATGTATACATAACCTGAAAGTGAATCTTCACGATATACCATACGCCCCTTGAACTGATGCAGCAACTTCGGTGATACTTTATTGCGCGTAGATTTTTCCGATAAGACAACACCAATTAAAACTGCAATCCGAAATGAAACGAATTATTCTCACTCCAAACCTTCTCCTCGCCACACCAAACGAAATGACTCACGCAGAGCCAAAACTTCCAAGCCTCAGGCCTCACCCCAATCAGAAAAATATTCATTCCAACAGTGCACATGAGCGGGAACGACCACGGTGCTGCAAAACTCATCATTTTTATCTTCTTCCTCTGTGCATACCGTTGCACAATTCTACTACACCTGGTCGTCGTCGAATTCGCCACGAAACTCGGAAGGGGACTTGTCGTCGCGCCTTTCGTCGATCTATGCGCGAAAAGTCAATATCTGTTGGATTATGGTAACGAATCAATAAATAATAATCACAACGCTGATGCTCCTGCAGTCGAGTCATGGTTCGATGTATAAACCCTGTTTGGGGGAGGTGGACAGTGCAAAGTTGTGAAGCCTTTTATAGCAAATTGTAAAATTATAAAAAAGATAAGATAAATAGTGAAGAGTATATTTATTGCACCGTGGGTGTGGCTTTTTTCGCGCTTGCTTATACCTACCCATGTTCCAACGAGCATCAGTTACTGCGCCAAAGGTTCTACGGGAGTTTTACCAGACCTTTGCGCAGGGCTCGCCTCCAGATGGAGGAGAGTTCCATTGCAATCTCAGTGCCACCATCACGCTTGCACGTGTAAGCCGAAACATTAGCGAGCAGTTCGTTGCTGACTAATGAATGGAACAAGTAGTGTTCGTAGAAAATAATAGATTACGATATGGAAAATAACTTGTACCTGTGCACGCCTGTGTACCCTAACAGTTTTTGTGTACACCCTTTCGTCCGCGGAATGATTTATGGACTGATATCAGTGCTCGCGATTATTACCGTGTACAAGAGCCGGGCTTTACACCAGCCAGCCGATAAACATGCAATATCTCGGCGTAATTTTATGTACTAACAACATTCAATTAAGTTTCGACGGGCATAAAGATTATGATAATGATGTTAAAGTTACTACCAATTTAGTGAGCTCTATGGAATACAACCAGTGGCAGTATTGTGTCAGAGTTTCTTCTTCCTTTCGGTTCGCCGTTGACTATTAGTTTGTGAGATATCTAGAAAAAGGGTGCAATCACGTTCTTCGCTGCAAATTTTTTATTTGCATTTGAGAATCGTGAAACTGATAACGAAACTAAAAATTTCGTTTCGCAACAAAATGGCTACCTAAATTTCTTGGAATGGGATTTAGGTTTGAGAGGAGGGTTCTAGTGTTCTTTTTTTGCGAGTACCTAAAGAGTCTCTGAATTGTGCCGTGGCTAGTTGATGCAACCATTTATGTTTAATAGAACTACTAATCAGAATATTGCAATGTAACAACGAGAGGATCATCAAATCTGCCATAACATTAAATAATGTTAATTCGCGTCTACTTTCATGCACATAAAATGTCTCCACCTTGTCACCGCGCAATAGTGAACATATTAGATGAACCACAAGAAAACATGTTTTACGTTTGAACAAAAAATGTATAGACTTACCAGTTCGCCTCATTCCTGATTGATTTGCCAAGGAACTGTCTGAGTAAGTCAAAACGTAAGGCAAGCACTGGCATATTAAACTGCAATACAATCCAGAAATTGACTGAGCATAGTTTAACAAGGGATTTCCTGAAGTCTATAATAATTAGACGTTAAACAATACGCGCTGCCAAACAATCTTATTCAAATTTATTTTACAATATTGAAGAAAATACTTCGTTAATGTAACCAGCCAACTGAACCTGAACCGGTGTCAACAAAGCCCCTCTCCGCTAATTGCGAGGAAATATCTCTTTCGTTTAATCACCCCCTCGACCGTCGTCGGCATAAATTCAGCTTCAACAAGCCAACAGAAACACACAGACACAAACACGCACAAATACGAAAAAGCAGCTCATTTACTACCAGAGCAGTGGCTGTGCCCGTTGCCTAAACTTCCCCAAAACACAGAGCCCGAAATGAGCGCGCGCGGATCGCGACGGCAGCCCCTGCAATGATGATGAACCCCAAATCCGAAATTGCGAAACACTTATCTCCACCGCTAATTAGCAACCTGATCCCACTTTAAGTACCTTAACCCTCAAGAAATGTTTATAAGCCAGATTTTCAGTCTGATTGTTGTTTGCATCCATCCATCCAAACAACCATTCCTCGCCAGCTCAATCCACACCTTCTCGGCTACAACCTCTCCAGCACGTATCGTTTCCCTCGTTTCTCGTCGACCTCATCTCGGTTTTCTTTTCTCTCGTCTGGTTTGCCGCGCTCCTCAGCTTCGTTTTGGTAACAATTATTCTAATTTCCTTATAAATGTTTTCAGATTGGAACCGTTTAATTTTTTATAACGTGCCTTCACCGACAGCCGCCCCCTCTCACGGAACGGGCCAAGCGCTAGAGAGAAGGGGATCACTTTTCACCCGCAGAAAACAACGATTACAGCCAGAGACCTTGTTGTGGGTTCACTGTTGCTCTGCATTCAACAGGTTTCTCATTTTCCGATTTTCTTCCTCTCCTCTAGCGCTTGAAATTAGGCAGGCTTATTTCTTCTGTTTTCAGTGCACCTTGCAAGCTTATTATTATTTGGCAGTGGCAATAGTGGCTGAGGTGTTGTACAGTGGCTCTGACATAGGCCATAAATCGAAGTTAAGGTACAATAATTAAAATCATGTTTCCTGCAGACTATTTGGTAATATTAAGAGAATGTTGGCATTCTTGTACATATTTAATACCAAATTTTACAACATATTTGATGTGATTATTATAGCTGGTTGTGTTGAGTGTGGCCGATGTTCCAAGATTTGCTTCGCATTCCAAATTTTTTTCGATTTCTTTTAAAAAAGTTTTAATTTTTTTACCTATTGATAATTTACGGATTTGGTGGTACAAAGATGATTTTATGGTATTGTTTAAACTCACCTAAAAACATATTGTAAGGAGTTTTGAATGAATATTTTCTCCACAAATCATAAATGTACGAGATGAAAAATGAAAACAAAAATGAAATTTGATAAGAGTGGTTATGTCAAAAGGTTTAATCATACGCATTTTGCCACTCAAGAACGGTGGATGGTGTAAACATATAAGCAACTAATGATTTGGAGAGGAAAAGAAGGCCATTATTCTATGACGAAAAACACACCGCAAAAGCAAAAAAAGAAAATAATACGCTATCTTCGACACATCTATAAATGACTTTCTTTGTCCTCCTTACTTAACTCTAATTTTCTCAGTATACTTTTTGAACATTTAAAGTACTGGATAAAATAATCGTTTTTCTTGGACAAAATAAATCATTCACTTCCAAAATCAGATATCTCGATGATATTTTTGAGCCAGTTTCAATATTTTGGCAGCACTGCATTTTTTGACAGTTTAAGTCACAGCGCAGATGTGATGTTTTCCCGCCGAAGTTGGTTCCGTGTGTATTAATAAAGTTTGAAATGTCTGGGAAACATATTTCGCTTGATGTCAGAAAATCGCGATCGTGAAAATGGCCTTTCTCTTCGGAATGAGCATGAGCATGTACATTATTGAGTTTGCCAAGAAATACGCTGGTATGTTGGTAGACTTCTGGAAACGGGTTTTATGGATGGACAAGAGTAAGTTTCAGCTATTTGGACAAAAACGGTTCTTGAGAGTTAGGAGAGCTTCTGATGCAGCACGTAAGGATCGATACATTCAAAAGACAATGAAGCATCGATGGGGGAATATCATAGTTTGGGGAGCGTTCGCATGGTCTGGAGTAGGATGCATGGCATGTATCAAAGAGATCCGGATTGTGCATATATCTATTGACTTGCTCTGCGAACTCTAATTTTTCTGACCAATATTAAATAACTATAATTGTTTTGCAGGTAACTTCAGAAATAAGTGTGTCCATGTTTCAACTCTCTTTGGATGGGGATTTTGGACCTGAAAAGGGCCGTTTTTCTCGCGCCTAAGTTGAAAAGATGTGAATTTAACCTCCGAAACCATACAGCGTTCGCTCTGGTCGCGCTAATGAAAACTAATGATTCAATTTCCACGCTACTGTCTGGCGCAACAGCCCATCCCCTTTTGTAAAATTTGTTTTGCATTGTTTTCGTGTTACCGTCTTCCTTTCATGCAGTGGTACCCGACGCCATTATATAAAAGGGGCCTGCTATGGTTAGCAACCATCAGTAATACATATCAGCTCTCGGCTGCGCACCGTCAAATGTTCAGCACACTACTACCTAGCAACAAGTCTGGCCGTGGCAAAGGAGTAAAGGTTAAGGTAAAGGCAAAGTCCCGCTCGAACCGCGTAGGATTGCAGTTGCCAGTTGGTCGCATTCACCGTCTGCTCTGGGAGGACAACTACGCCGAGTGCGTTGGTACCGGTGACCCCGTCTACCTCGCTGCGGTGATAATATCTGGCCGCTGAAGTCCTCGAGTTGGCAGGAAACGCCGCCCGTGACAACAAGCGGACCAGAATCATACCACGTCACCTGCAGCTGGCCATCCGCAACTGAAAACTGTCCTTTTTAGGCCGTCCTGCTGCCCAAAAAGACCGAGAAGAAAGCCTAAGTTCAATCGCGAACCATGTTTCTGCCGTCATTATTTAATATGACCAAATCAATTTGCCCAACTAAAGAATTTGTTTGATTGAAATTTCTAATGAGCTCATCGGAATTGCCATTACCACGCACAGATTCAAAATGGCAGTGCTTTAAACGTCGCGTCCCGGAGTAAATGGCCAAGCACGTTGGACAACCAACAAACGAAATATTATTAACAGTTAACTCGAGCCGAACTGCAACAATACAAATTATGATGCTTCTAATCTTAAAACAACAATAAAATCACGTGAACTTAAAAAGAAATTCATTTTGAATAAACGTAAAATTGACGAATAATCACTAACACCAATAGAAATCAATTTATGATATATGTATGTATGTATGTATATATGTATGTAGACAGCTGCTGTATGAATGGCCAGAAAGGGTTGGGCAGGCCCGCAAGCAGAGACACTTACGCGAAACCTGCGGCTGCGGGAATAAGAGAATCTCCTTCCAGCAGTAGGATCCCATAAAACAAATAACAAAATATGCAATTCAGTTAAGCTTTCCAATAGATGGTTCGTTTGAGAAAGGCGCGTCAAACTGTTGAAGTGGAATGAACCAATCATACATGATAGACACATCCACTCCTAGACTCTGGTTGGCTTTCCACTTCATTGTCCAATTGCAACTTCAATGATGCCCTGATTTGATGCCCTGTTATTTTTTCGTTGGCACTGTGTTTAATAATTTAGTGGCAATTTTGTGAATTTTCATTAATTAGTGCCAGTATATATTTTAGTCAAAGCAAAATGGGTAGCCTGGGCTGGAGAATGTTTTCGAATTGGAAACCTTGCATGTCAAAACTTCTACAATTATGATTTCCTTTCTGCTGGTTTTAAGGAGTAATAACATGTGTTAGTACCTTTTAACAAAATTATATCCGACGCAATCTGTGATAACAGTTAATATCAAAATGCTAGTCAATAGTTGTTAAAGTTGATAAAATTAGTAACTTAAACTGTTCAGCCTGTAAAGAAAAATTATCAACCATCAAGGGAGCTTTCACGGACGTAAGGTAATAAATACGTATATATAACACTTAATAATAAATATTATATATAACATATGAAGTGAAAATAATAAAATAAAGTTTATGTTACTATATAAATCACGAAAACTCAGGTAAAGACTGGACTCGGGAAAAATGAGACACACAAAAATGATCACCAAAAATTCATTTTAAATCGGATACTTCTCAAATTTTCAGGGATTGAATAACTATATATTAACTATGTTTTGGCAAAATTTATTTATTGAATTTCCTCCCCAAGCTGAATGCTTGTACATTTCTCTTAACACTGCTCATGAGATCTTGAGCGAGGCTTTGTCCATCTTCCTTATACAATTTCTCCCAGTTTTTCTTCAAAGCTTCATCGGTTTTCAATGTTTTTCCGCTTTTTTTCATCTTCTTCTTCATTATAGCGCAAAACTTTTCGATCGGACGAAGTTCTGGTGTATTTGGCGGGTTCGCCCCCTTCGGGACCACATTAACGCCCTTCGCTTCGTACCAATCCATTACAGGCTTGGCGTAATGGCACGAAGCGAGATCCGGCCAGAACAGCGTGGGACCACGGTGAGAGCGGAGAAAGGGCAGCAAGCGCTTCTGCAAGCATTCATCTCGATAAATCTGCCCGTTTATGGTGCCGGTTGTAACGAAAGTCTTGCTGTACCGTCCGCACTCGCAGATCGCCTGCCACAACAGGTACTTCTTCGCGAATTTGTCCATCTTTCTCTTCCGGAACTTTTTAGGAACCTCCATAAGGAAAGTACCAACAAAAAACTCGGGGCCGGGGATTTGTTTGGTGTCCGCCTTGATATATGTCTCGTTGTCCATGACGAGACAGCTTGGCTTGACCAGCCACTCACGGTACAGCTTATGCGCAAAAAATTTGGCCACCGTGTTTTGCTTGTCAGTCCGGTTTGGCGCCTTCCTGACCTCAATAACACGTAGCCCAGCCCGCTTCATGGTCTGCTGGACGAACCACTTTGACGAATTGACCTTTTTGGCCACGTCTCGGGTGGAAAGGTTCGGGTTATTCTTAAAGTTCTGCCTTATCTTCCGCGCCTTCTCTGGGTATTCCGTTTTCGGTTTTCGCCTTTTTCCATGCCTATTGCCGATCCATCTGTGCGACTGACCCGGATTATCGATCACAGCGCCCAAGGTTTGCTGGCCTAGCTCTTCTTGTTTCGAAAACATCATGAAAACTATTTGGCAGATCGCGTTAAAATTTTGCACACAAAAACATAACACTCTAAACTAGTATTGTAAAAAGTTACACTCAAAACAAAGTGTCACATTTTTTCCGAGTCCCATCTTTAATGATAAAAATGGTAATGGTAATGATAAAAATATGATCAATATACAATCTATATATATAAAAATGGATTTCTGTCTGTCTGTCTGTCTGTCTGTCTGTCTGTCTGTATGTCTGACCCTAATAGGCTCGGAGACTACTGAACCGATCGGCGTGAAAATTTGTATGCAGGGGTTTTTGGGGCCGGAGAAGGTTCTTATGATAGTAAGAGACCCCTCCCTCCTCTGAAAGGGGGGGCTCCCATACAAATGAAACACATATTTCTGCATAACTCGACAACTGATCAAGCAAAGGAACCGAAATTTAGCATGCGGAAATTTTTGGAGGCAAAAAATGTTTCTATGGTAGTTTAAGACCCCTCTCCTCTCTAGAAAGGGAGGCTCCCATACAAATGAAACAGAAGTTTCTGCATATCTCAAGAACTAATGAAGCAAATGGAACCAAATTTGGCATGCAGGGTTATCTGGGGGGCAAAAATTTTTTTTTGGTGGTTTGAGACCCCTTCCCTCTCCTAGAAGGGGTGCTGTCATACTAATGAAACTGAAATTTCTTCATAACTCTAGATCTAATAAAGCAAATGGAACCAAATTTGGCTTGCGGGGATTTTTACGGCAATGAATGTTTGTACGGTGCTTTGATACCCCTCCTCTCTCTCTGGTAGGGGGGGGGGGGGGGGCGCGGGGCTCCCATACAAATGAAACACATGTTTCTGCATAAAGAAGGCCAAATGACTGCTGATCGAGCGACGAGATCCACGAGAGCTAACGCCGGATAACATCGCCTTGGATCTGTGTAAATAAATGTGTATTGTGTCACTGTAAAATTAGTGTCTTCGGAAGTGTCCAATTGGTTGAGTTGGGTTTAAAACCTACTTGCATGTGGATTGCAAGCCCTCATCCCATCAATCACATCGATGTTGATCGCGCGCTTCGGTAGTCGGTGTGAGGAACGAATTTGATCGGTAAGCAATCAGGGATCGCAAAGACTATTTAAAAAAAATTGTATTTACATTTTTACAAACACTATTTCCTAACATTCCTATAAATATTATGAAAACTCAGTATTTCGTCAGTTGAAAATATTTTCGCAGCGATTTTGTTATCTGCAACTGGAATGAAGGAGTGATATTTCTGTGTACCAGGAATCATTTTTGTTTGCTGATCACTACCACCCCATTCTGCAGCTCCTCTTCATATTCTTCTTGTGAAACATAGCAAAATGATATTTTTGTGAAATTTTCTTGATTTCTCTTAATAGCCCAATCATACAAAGTTTTCGCACTTGTTATTGGATGTTCATGTTGTTTGGCCAAGCTTGCTCTTGTTGCCATTCGTTTTAATGTGCCGCCAATTGCATCACATGGTCCCTTACCATGTGAAGTTGCGAAAAAATGCCACTCAGAATCAATGTTGTATTTCTCTTTAAACTTGCAGAGGCTTGCAAAATTTTTTCTATTTTTGTATTGGGAAGCAGCCCCATCAGACATAAAAATGGCCTTTTTTATATTCATTAGTTGATTTAAATACGTTAGTAATTTAGAAATAAATACTTGTACCGCAATTGTATCATGTCTTAGAACTTCTGATATTACAAAAAACTTAGATTTTAAGCATTCCTGACTCCATATAATAAATAACAAACGGATGAATTGTAGCCTGATCATTGTTTCAATGATGACTTTGAATAGCATCCCGAAGTACAAATGAATAATTCTCTGCAAAATCGCAAATAATAATTACTTCTCCTTCTTTTAATGAAGACTTAGTATCTTTTAAATATTTAGATTGCTTTGTTTTTATATAATCATGAGTTAATAGTTTTTCTAATTTCTCGCTAAAATATTCAACAAATTCATCGACAGGTGTTAATAGCGTTTCTAAATTACATCTATCATTTTGTAATCCATTGTTCAAACGATATCTCGAAAGTTATGTTTCGCAAGTTCTTTTAAATCTTATCTCAAATTCTGACAGCGTGGGACAATTTTTCGCATTCGGGGTAACAATATTTTGATCTTGATGATGAATTACACAATAACTTCTCAAAATGTTGATTACAATCAGTGTTGAATGAATATTTTTTAAACTGTGAAGCATTAAATCAATATTTTCGTGAATTACTGGACACAAACGTTGTGAGAACCTGAAGCATTTAGCAATTTAGAATGTTTTGGTCGTAATGCTGCAAAGTACTAAATCCAATTTTATGTTCACTGACTTCTTTAAATCGAGTGAAAGTTTCTCTAAGTGATGAAAGTAATAACCGTTTTTGTTTATTGACGCTTACCATTAGTGCTTACAGAGACATAATCTCTTTGTCCCGGCATGGCTCTGCTGATGTTGTCCTCGT
>JAHHFK020003727.1:0-28412 GCA_024533555.2 Aedes koreicus
TGATACCGGTGCGTGCGCTGCTACGGTTGCAACTAAATGAAGGAAAATTTAATATAACTGGCACGTTTATGGTTTTTTATCGGAATTTTTTTTTCTTGGATAAGCAGGGGTTCACACTTCTATCAAAACATGCTTCTTACCCGTGAAATACACGTTTTGCGTTAAAGTAAGGATTATTGGATAGTTCTCATTTTTGGTTGAAATGTGTGTTTCATTTGTATGGGAGCCCTCCCTTCCAGAGGGGGGTGGTTGCTCAAACCACCATACAATCATTGCCTTCAAAACCCCCCACATGCCAAATTTGGTTCCATTTGCTTGATTAGTTCTCCAGTTATGAAGGAATGTGTGTCTCATTTGTATGAGAGCCCCCCTTCCTGAGAGAGTAGGGGTCTCAAACAATCATAAGAACCTTCCCCAGCCCCAAAACCCCTTCATATAAAATTTCACGTTGGTCGGTTCAGAACTTTCCGAGTCCATAAGGGTCTGACAGACATACAGACAGACAGACAGAAATTCA
This sequence comes from Aedes koreicus, assembly GCA_024533555.2. Lineage (NCBI taxonomy): Eukaryota > Metazoa > Arthropoda > Insecta > Diptera > Culicidae > Aedes > Aedes koreicus. Next base: position 518 of record JAHHFK020003727.1, read on the forward strand.
TTTCTATGCATATAGGAATCTAGCCTCCAAAACCCCCATATGCTAAAAATGGTTTCATTTACTTGATTAGTTCTCGAGTTATGCTGAAATTTGCTTTTTATTTGTATGGGATTGGTTTCATTTGCTTCATTGGCTCTCGAGTTATGCTAAAAATTGTGTTTTATTTTTATGGGAGTCTCCCCTTCCAGAAGGTGGAGGGGTCTCAAACTACCTTAGAAACATTTATTTCCTTCAAAAACCTCCACATGTCAAATTTGGTTCCATATGCTTGATTAGTTCTAGAGTTACGCACAAATTCGTGTTTCATTTGTATGGGAGCACCGCCCCCCCCCCTCCTCACCAGAGAGAGAGAGAGGAGAGGTCTTGAACTACCGTAGAAACATTTATTGCCTTTAAAATCCCCGCATGCCAAATTTGGTTCCATTTGCTTAATTAGATCTAGAGTTATGAAGAAATTTCAGTTTCATTTGTATGACAGCACCACTTCTAGGAGAGGGGAGGGGGGGTCCTAAACCACCATAGAAACATTTTTCGCTTTCAGAAAACCCCACATGCCAAATTTGGTTCCATTTGCTTGATTAGTTCTTGAGATGAGAAAACAGAAACTTCTGTTTCATTAGTATGGGAGTCTCCCTTTCTAGAGAGGGGAGGGGTCTCAAACTACCATAGAAACAATTCTTGTCTAAAAAAACTTCCGCATGCTAAATTTGGGTTCCTTTGCTTGATTAGTTCTCGAGATATGCGGAAATTTGTGCTTCATTTGTATGGGAGTCCCCCTTTCCAGAGACGGGAGGAGTCTCAAACTATCATAAAAACCTTTTCCGGCCCCAAAAACTTCTCGGTACAAAATTTCACGCTGATCGGTTCAGTAGTTTTCGAGCCTATGAGGTTCAGACAGACAGACAGACAGACAGACAGAAATCCATTTTTATATACCCAAGCAACACACAAGTTTTATAAAGGTTGAACATACTTTTATGTTACTATATTTGGTTATATAGAAGCTTACTCAACATTAAATCACGAAGATGTGTTACTCGGGTATATAGATAGATAGATAGATAGATTACTTCGATTATTCGTCGCTTGCTAGGTCCAACAAAATGGTCCATCATCCGAAAAGCCTAGTTTTCTCTAACATGTGTTTCGAAAACGCCAACTTGCTAGGCAGGCAAGTTCTCGAGATCCAGCTCATACAGTTCATATGTATACTAGCGCTGCGTAGTGAGATTATTATGAACTTCTATCCATCAAGCGTTATCAAGCATTTCTACTTCTACTTTTCTCCTACCGAATAACTTTACTCGAGGAAGTAACTTTCTCTATTGGAACCAATAAGGTCAAAACCCACGGCTTTGGGTTTCCTTTAGGGTGGTTTGTCCCTGGGTGAACCGCGCTAATGGAAACCTTCGAGAACAACGTTAATGCAAGCCGAGCTATTGGGGGGATTGCTGTATGTAATTTTGTTCAATTGTTCACTCAACAGCTAGCTCTTGAAATAAAACTGTTTCGACATGAATATTTATAGAGAACATTTCTATCGTATCTTCCTGGAAGGATCACAAAGCAGCCTTCTGCAATCAACATAAAGTTTCTTCTTTTTTAAATAATCCACAATGCCCCCTCAGCTACCAAGCTCGAATAAATACTACCCGATTAATTACATCCCAAGACCTTTGCGGTAATCAAAGAGACCAACAATGCAAATGCTGAACCAATATTTGCGGTTCGTTCCCAGCGATAATTGAACCGAACAAACCTTTTCGTAAGCTGGAAAATATGTCACAGATCAATGTTATTGTTAATGTTGGCAAGGGTTGGCTTAACTATCAACTTTTACGATACAGTATGCTGATGACCGACAAACCTGAGTGGCATCCACAGTTGATGTGGCAATTGAAGTGGATCCCGAAAATGGGCAACCCGAACCCCTTTCAATTGTATTTCAATCAACACGAAAACAGGTCCGTAAAAGGGGCTCAAAGCACGTGACTGTCAACATATATGTAAAATGGGTCGATACGGTTATCTCGAAACCTTTGGACTTTGATTGCCCGGCTTATCTCGTTTGGTGAAGACGGATTTAATTAAATTTGATTTCAGAGCCAATGTAATTAATCACCAAATACGACGTGGAGCCAAACGATAAGGGGGTATCATTCTTAAAGTTACGGATTATAGTAAACGGTGACTCATCAAATAAGAGGGGAAGGAATGCGATAAGACGGGCAATCAATTTTCTAAAAGGTTTCGTTCGAAGCAGGAAAAATAAGAAGATATATGCCAGCTCACAATTAACAGATCGATTGAAACGTAATTATTTTGATTGGTGCTGCTCGATGTGTAGCAGAAAGGGCAAGACAAAATGGTTGAGTGAGTACATTGAGAGTCAATAATTACGATCCTGGTAAGTTCCTTGTTGTGGCATTTATGTGGCTGACTGCCGATAGATCAATTCAGGGCTTTTATTGGCTCCAGTATGAGGAGAATTTCGACCAAAAACAGCATAATCCAGCAATTATTTCATGCTCAACAATTGAAAAGGTCACATCAACTTTTGAGAGCAACACTTTCTGATGCCTTTTCCCGCCCACCAATACAAACAACCTCTCCTATGGAGTTGGTGGCAGACGTAGAAAACCTCCGATTCGTGGAAAAAGGCTCCAAGAAGTTGATGTGACCTTATCAATTGTTAATCTCGATTTGTCCTTTTCCCCTGTTCGTTTTCCCTCCAAGCTTAACCCCAAATGAAAAGCTTTCACTGTTTAGTGTGTACCTTCCGACGCTTTTATGTTTGTTAGAAGCCACGCCGAGAACCGACTGGCACCATTATCGCACGTCTGAGTTTAGCCTTCCTCGACCGCGGCACAAATTTGCTATTTCGCCTAACCTCCCCAGCCGACTTTTGCTTATTTCTGTATATTGAGGAGCTGTATCGATTTCCCACGCCTATTAAAGCATTCAAGCGCTGGAATAGGCACGTGAATACTTTATGGGGTGTTATTTTTATCAACAACGTCGCAACGAGGAAGCATGGTCGAATCCTAGGGTTGTTCCTCAACTGAATCGCTACTGAACGTTCCATATTCCATTTACTCATTAGGGCTCTGGCGATGAATCATGTTGCCACATTGAACCAACCATCTGAAACTTATTTTCGTACGAAATGCAGCGACTGCCATGCTCCTGTGAAGTTCACGACCGAAAAGCGGTGGCTCGGTTGAAGGCCGAACGACGTCGCCGACCAACGAGCAACGAGCAGGTCGATATTGTGAAACCACCCGCACAATAGCCGATAACAGTGAGTGAGAAGCTTTCACATGCAGCTCGTCGTTTGCTGCTCTGATGATTCGAGGAATGGCGTTAGTGTGGCGAAACTTTCGAGGAAGTAAATACGAAAGAGTGCGAAATTTCGATTGCTGCCAAGATGAGATTGGAGCCTGTTGGGTGTTAAGTGGGGAATGGGTTTGGTTGGAGTTATCGTGGAAATGATCTTTTTTTTATCCAGTGCTGCTAAGACCATCTGTGTTGAACATAAACCAACTTCCTTGTGCTCATTCCGTATAAAAAAACTGATTGTTTTTGTGTTCCTCACTATTTTTAAGAGCATCCTGAAAACTACGAATTTTGACGACAAATATTAAATGATTTATTTTCAGACATAAATATGAGAATACAGCGGCTATTTCTAGTATATAGTGAACTATATGCTAGAAAACTATGTAATAGCTCATAGGAACACATAAATTATGTAGTGATAGCTCATAGTTTCGACTTGCAAGCGATAGTTTGACGCTATGATATAGAACCGTGGCCGTTGTCGTGTGTACAGTCTAGCGCTAGTTTCTATGGTATAGTAGTAGGCTATGAACTATTCCATCCGAACGGAATAGTTCATAGCAGGAATGCCATATTTACAGACATGTCTGTAATTTTACAGACTTTTCATTTTTGTTGCAGACTTTTTTAACGATGCAGACATTTAGCAGACATTTTATTTATATTGCAGACTTTAACAGACATTTGTGAAAAAAAAACAAAATTCCAAATTAAGGTATTCTCTAAAGTTTGCTTTGTTGAAATATTTAAAAATAGCGTAGGTATAATTTATTTTTAAAGTAGTAATCCTTACGGAGCCGAAAGAGGTGGGCTACTAGGAGATACAATGGGCCTGGAGATAATTAGCGTAATAAGACTGGACTCGGAAAAAATGAGACTCACAAAAATGATCACCAAAAATTCATTTTAAATCGGATACTTCTCAAATTTCCAGGGATTGAATAACTATATATTAGCTATGTTTTGGCATAACTTATTTATTGAACTTTCTCCCCCAAGCTGAATGCTCGTACATTTCTCTTAACATTGCTCATGAGATCTTGGGCGAGCCTTTGTCCATCTTTCTTACACAATTTCTCCCAGTTTTTCTTCAAAGCTTCATCGGTTTTGAATGTTTTTCCGCTTTTCTTCAACTTCTTCTTCATTATCGCCCAAAACTTTTCGATCAGACGAAGCTCTGGTGTATTTGGCGGGTTCGCCTCCTTCGGGACCACATTAACGCCCTTCGCTTCGTACCAATCCATTACAGGCTTGGCGTAATGGCACGAAGCGAGATCCGGCCAGAGCAGCGTGGGACCACGGCGAGAGCGGAGGAAGGGCAGCAAGCGCTTCTGCAAGCATTCCTCTCGATAAATCTACCCGTTTATGGTGCCGGTTGTAACGAACGGCTTGCTGTACCGTCCGCACTCGCAGATCACCTACCATAACAGATACTTCTTCGCGAATTTGACCATCTTTCTCTTCCGCAACTTTTCCGGAACCTCCATGCGGGACGTACCGACAAAAAACTCGAGACCGGGGATTTGTTTGGTGTCCGTCTTTATACATGTCTCGTCGTCCATGACGAGACAGCCTGGCTTGACCAGCCACTCACGGTACAGCTTCCGCGCACGGAATTTGGCCACCGTGTTTTGCTTGTCAGTCCGGTTTGGCGCCTTCCTGACCTTGAAAACACGTAGCCCAGCCCGCTTCATGGTCTGCTGGACGAACCACTTCGACGAATTGAGCTTTTTGGCCACGTCTCGGGTGGAAAGGTTCGGGTTATTCTTAAAGTACTGCCTTATCTTCCGCGCCTTCTCTGGCTATTCCGTTTTCGGTTTTCGGCCGCTTCCAGCGCGCCGCTCGATGGTCTTCGTCTCCTGGAACATCTTCACAACGTGGGACACGGTTGAATGGTGGATTCCAAGCCTTTTGCCGATCCGACTGACCAGGATTATCGATCACCGCCCCCAAGATTTGTTGGCGTAGCTCTTCTTTTTTCGAATGCATCTTAAAAAATACTGGACAGATCGCAATAAAATTATGCACACATAAACATAACACTCTAAGCTAGTATTACTCAAAATTTCATTAATTTTTATTTACGCAATAAAAAGTTACACCTAAAACAAAGTGTCGCATTTTTTCCGAGTCCAATCTTTAAGCCCTTTCTGAGGGTAAGACCCTTTCTGAGGGTAAGATGGAGTCTTATTTATGATAGATTGAACACTATGCGTAAGAGATGGGGTTTATAAATGCAATTTATTTATCTATCCATCTACCATAAAAATACCAATAATCTTCACTGCTATTGTCACCATGAAAATGTCTGTCAAAGCGTTGGTAATATTGGTCCATTGCCATTAGGTCACAACGGAAATCAAATTTCACAACAATACAAATCATATTTGAGAAATACACTCAATACTCCAAAAGACGAACAAGCCTCCGGCTGAAAGTCTCATTATCAAAGATGAATAATAATAATACACTCAATATTCCATTAAATATACGTACACGATGTGTGTGTGTATATATACAATATATACAACGCCCACCGTCCGGCAGTGTTTTTATGGAAGCAAAATGTTTGCAGTTAAACGAACTGTTGTCGAATCGACAAACATTTTTAGCCCGGGAGTTGAAAGGTGATAGCTCTGTTGGGTTCCAGTGACCCATTTCAGAATGCCTGGTTACTCACGTCCATTCCGAGGTCACTTTCACTTACAACAAGCCCCGCATAGACACAGTACAAACATCGGGTGGATAGTCATGAAGGAAATTTATATATTTTTTTGGCTCAGGAAGTACTAGCACATCGGTCCCAAGCTCAGTCCCAAGCTCGGTCCCAAGCTTAATAATTCGCCCCTCAGACCGTAGCTCACACCAATACACTCTCAAATATTCTGTCAAAATAACATAGCGAACCAAAACAAAAACAAAGATACTTGTAGCACAAGATACTAAAAAGCGCAAGAGTGCATGGCAAGGTGCAGACTGCAAGGTGTACTTCGGAACTATGGGTTGTACAACAGTGAACCAATTTCAAATCGCTAGTTGCACATTGATTGTTGGTACAAACATCATGTGTATATAGATACTGTGCATACACTTCCCTCATCATATCTTACTGTTTTGGGGCTGGCACGTATTTAGCAGTTTCGTTCAAATTTAGTTATAACCAGATAGATCTCACCGAAAGTTATTGCTGATGTAAAGTCTTAATTTGGACGGCTTCCCTGTGATGATAAAGGATGATTTGATGTCCCTACAGAAGTAACACTCCACTAACACTAGTCGGCAGTGTTTCACTCCCTTCAAGTATATGTGTTGAATTTTATAGATTTCGCCACGCTGAATTCAAATATGGGCTCAGAAATGTTGTAACACGTCCAGTTTTTGAGAAAAATGTGATTTAAACTCACAAAAACACGTACTTCCGTAGTAATATGATCTACCTCATCAACAACCAGAATTTTGGCTCTGCCCTTTGCAAGTTGGACTTGGATTTTATGGAATGGACCTCCCTGAATCCACTCGTGAACACAGAATTTTCGTAACACGTAAGATTGATGAAATAAACTGGGATTTCATTCACAAAATTACGAATTTTCATAAAAATCTAGATTTTCTATTTTAAAAACATGAATTTCATCTCCGCCCTTTGAATGTTGGGTTTGGATTTTGTGAAATGGACCTCCCTGAATCCATTCGTGAACACAGGTTTTTCGTAACACGTAAGATTGATGAAATAAACCGGGTTTTCATTCACAAAATTACGATTTTTTATGAAAATCAAGATTTCCTATTTTGAAAACATTAATTTTCGCTCCGCCCTTTGAATGTTGGGTTTGGATTTTACGAAATGAACCTCTCTGAATCCATTCGTGTTGAAAAAAATGAGTTTTTATTCACAAAATTGCGAATTTTCATGAAAATCTAGATTTCCTATCAGTCAGTCAGTCAGTCAGTCAGTCAGTCAGTCAGTCAGTCAGTCAGTCAGTCAGTCAGTCATTTAGTTGAAATTTTCTCTTTATTTTTCAACTTAAATTCACTTTGTTTTCTTTTTCCTTTTATAGTTCTCCAAAGGTGTTTGCCTCTGTAGCATCCAGCAGTAGTCCGCTAGCATCGCTGGGCTCCATTTGTCAGCAAAGTTCTTTTCAGTCTGTACGATATCTTGATGAAATCGTTCTCCATGTTCATTTGTGACGGCTCCCATATTCTCTGGGAAGAAGTCCAGATGAGAATGCAAAAAGTGCAATTTAAGTGACATATTACATCCCAGTGCAGCATACGAATCAACCAGCTCTTGAACGACGTGTACATAATCCGGAGACTTTTCATTTCCCAAGAAGTGACCACAAACCTTTTGGAACGCATTCCATGCTCGTAATTCTGTCGCGTTAAGAGTTTGCTGAAAATTGTCGTCTTTAAGGAGTTTCCTAATTTGAGGGCCAACAAATACTCCTTCTCTCACCTTGGCTTCGCTCAATCTCGGAAACTTTTTCCTCAAAAAACAATATGGTTCTCCTTGAATATCCAGCGACTGTCCCATTCGCAGAGGAAACAACAATGCTTTGTGTAGCCTCCTTGAAGCCCAGTGAGCAATGCCACTACCTTAAGGTCTGCACAGAGATTCCACTGGTGTTCCGAATATTTGATCTTTTCCAAAAGTGTTTTTATGTTCTCATAAGTTTCCTTCATGTGAGCTGCAAATGCAACTGGCACTGAAGTATACTTATTTCCATTGTGCAGTAACACTGCCTTCAAGCTTTTGCTTGAAGCGTCGATGAAGAGCCTCCAGTCAGTTGCGTGATACTCTAACTGTAGCTCTTCCATTAAACCTTCGATGTTGTTGCAAAAGACAAGATCACCGTCCATCGAAAAATATTTAATGTTATCTGAATGTCTCTTCCTATAAGATGACACCTTTACATCTTTTTCCAGGACATTCCACTGCTTTAGCCTTGAAGCTAGCAGCTGCGCTTTGGTCTTGGGTAGCTCTAAATCTCGAATCAAATCGTTCAGCTCCTCTTGGGTTCTAACATGCGGTTCCTCAGACTCCGAAGGTAAAAAATCTGGATCATCCTGAAAGCTTTTCTCAGATTTGCCTGGTTCCGAATCCAACTCATCAGCACGTCCAGCAATATTTGGAGATATTGGAACTGGCATTGCTTCGGAGTGCAATGTTGGCCTTGATGGGTATTCGATTTTATGCTTCAAAGCTTTGGAAAATCCATGCATTTTTGTCAAACAAAAGTAACAATCGCACATGTGATTGGTTGGATTAGTCCACACCATAGGTTTGGCAAAAGGTAAGCCTTTGTGCGTACCTTTCATCCAACCAAGCAATGTTCGGTAGCATGAGCAACAGGAGTATGTTGGAACCCATGGAAACTCACGATTTGGAAGCTCCTTGTCAAAATACAGCTGATATGCTATCTCCAACAAAGGTGTAAACCCCTTTCTCTGTTCCTTCAATATCACGTCTCCACAAATAAAAAAACGCGTCCGTAACACTCAAATAGCTAGCTTTGAATGAATAAAAAATGATTGTGCAAGGCTGAAGAGAGTCAACTTGAGCATTAATTGACGCCAAAGCAAGACAGCAATAATGACACAAATTGTGTGCCGCAAATACGCCAATAGACCTTTTCGACATTTAATCGTCTTTCTTTGTCTAACATGCGGGGATTAATGCACGGTTTGGTTTCCCACAACTTCGTTGACTTCTCACTCGCACTGCTTCGATTCAAATCATGCAGTAGTGTCAAAAAGCTCTATAAAATGCCGCATTAAGCTACGTGCTTGAGGATTCTTGCTTTCTTTTTTAACATATATTTTCCTTATTCTCTCGAGCAATAGTGACTAACACAGAGTCTTTTGTCTCTGTCTATTCTTTTGTTTTTTGAGTGTTTGCGTGTTTTAATGCTGTCTTGCTCACTCCTATCCTAACTTAAAAATACGGCACTGCTGAATAGAGTATTTAATGAGGCGTTTCTGAAGGGCTCTGTGCAGCTGACTTTTGAATTAATGAATGAACTTTGAAGGTCTTCAGTTCCCAAACTGCTGTAAGAAGCAACATCAATATACTCAATTTACTCAAAGAGGCACAGCTAAAGGGATCGTTCATAAATTACGTTATGCTTTGAGAGGGAGGTCGGGCGGGGGTGACGATGCATACAAAATTTTTCATAAATCCATACAAAAAAATGTGATCAAGAAAGGAGGGGGTTAAAAATCTGTATTTTTGAGCGACGTAATTAATGGACGGGTCTTGATTTTCATGAAAACTCGTAATTTTTTGAATGTAAACCCGGTTTTTACATCAACCTTACGTGTTACGAAAAATCCGTGTTCACGAATGAATTCAGGGAGGTCCATTTCATAAAATCCAAGCCCAACATTCAAAGGGTGGAGCTGAAATTCATGTTTTCAAAATAGAAAATCTTGATTTTTATGAAAATTCGTAATTTTGTGAATGAAATCCCGGTTTATTTCATTAATCTTACGTGTTACGAAAAATCTGTGATAACGAATGGATTCAGGGAGGTCCATTCCATAAAATCCAAGTCCAACTTGCAAAGGGCAGAGCCAATATTCTGGTTGTTGCTTAGGTAGATCATATTACTACGGAAGTACGTGTTTTTGTGAGTTTAAATCACATTTTTCTCAAAACCTGGACGTGTTACAGCATTTCTCAGCCCATATTTGGATTCAGCGTAGCAAAATCTATAAAATCCAACCAGAAATGCCGACGGGAGCGAAAAAAGTTCCGATTTTGCCGATTTTAATCGGCAAATATTTTCACATCATCCTTTTCGAATGGAACAGCCCGAATTCAACTAGTGCTTCGCGCACAAATGCAATACAATGAAAATCACAGGTGAAAAAAGCACTTTCGAGAATAAATTTAACTTTAAAATCACAATCATTGTGCAACGAAAGAAAAAAAAACTTCACAGCTCGCCATCTGTACAACACGTGATGAGTGCATCTGAAAGTAGGGGAGGATGGTACAAAACGCACCGTTTAAGCAACATCGTGAATTTCTAGTGAATGGAAGCTGAAATTTAGGAAAAAGTTATTGGGTATGGTGCATAACTATGTTTTCATTGTAGATCAAATGTAATTTAAATTCAAAACGATGATTTTTCGTGATTTTTTAAACCTTTTCCAATTTGATACCAAGACGACACCGGGGTAAAACGCCTGTTTCATTGCTCAATATGCACCCCAAAATTGGGGTAAGACGCACCACAGCACTGGTATATGATGCACCACAATATTGGGATAGCATGCACCGCTTGTAAAAGGTAAACACACGGCTATAATAAGTTACTCAGAGTTGTAAAGTGAGGAGGTTGCAACACATCGCCACATCTTTTTAGCTCAACCAACCAATGGGTATGAAATAAAAATAGCAATACGTTGCGATATGTTGCCAACTCCTCATTCTATACACGCTTAGAAAAAAGTACCCAACAGAGCATTTAAGTGTAGGAAGCCAACTTTGGCTATTATTATGATAACCTACCATTGGGTTTAAATTACATACGTTTGGGTAGAATTTTACCAGAAGTAAATTATTTATACTCAGCGGTAGATTAACATGATTATACCCATAGTTGGTTTCCTACACTCAACCGCTCCACTGGGTATTTTTTTCTAAGCGTGTAGACGTATATAACGCCACGGTGCGTTCTGCCCCAGTTTTAGTCTTGCATTGTTTTGTCTAAATATTCTTAAAATATGTAGAATTATAGTGAAGTTTTGATACTATCTTGAAGTTTTTGTTGTCAGCAATACATATGAAGTGAATTTATTACTAACCATGGATGTTAACGCATGGTAAAAGCTTATTTTAAGAACACTATTATTTACATGTGAAGTACAGTCATGAAGATTCATTCAATTTTGATCATGTTTTGGTGTATTTAGTGCCTTATTGTACTACAAAATTATGAGTTATGTTGTTTTATGTAAATATTGATAAAGTATCATTCCATTAAAGCTATAGTTTTGAAGAATTTAGCACATTTATTGAGTGGGTCATTCTACCTCACCAGTGCATTTTGTACTGTTCTCCCCTACATGCCAGCCACTCACGCAGCTTCGTTCTTTGCTTCGGACCAGCAAATGGCCGTTTTCTACATTGCCCTTGTTTTTTTTTTTCCCCTCTCCTCTTTTGTTTATTATCTTTTTACTTTTTCTTTGGCGCAAATTTTTTTTTTTTTTTTTTTGGGGGTGTAATGTTTTCCGGGGGGGGGGGGGGGAAAAGGGGCGGGCTTTTTTTGGATTTTTTTTTTTTTTTGGTTTATTTATTTTTTTTTTTTTTTGGAGTAAAAGCCGTGACCTCAATTGAATACACGTACACGATATAACAAAAATATTTAAACAAAAATATAAAATGCACCATTTTAATACCGATAGATAAATCGAAGATACGCAAGTTGACAGCTCTTCGACTTCAACTACAAATAAATTCCTTTTACCCAAACATTTTATTTCATTACAATTAGTTTCATTGAAGTGTTTTTTTTATTGACAAGTAAAAAATTTGAATTCATGTTTGTAATCTATGTAACGGAAAATTGACTCTATCATTCCTCGTAATTCATTAAGTTATTATTGGACAAAGAAAAAAAAACTATTGAATTTATCAAATGAAAGCTAAATTTTGATTTTAAAATACAAAACTGGAACGAACGTCATAGAGGAAGAAAAAAAAAATACTATAGAAAATTCTGTCATCTATGCGAATGCTTCAAGGTAAAGTGTCACTTTGAAAAAATGAAACAATAGTGTAAGATTGCATACAATCCAAGAAATAGATAGAAATGTTTACATAATTACTCACTTTACGCAAAAATGACATAACTCGCTCTCTCTTATTACGTCTTTTCGTCTTTTTCTCTATTTTTTTTTTTATAGCTCATATTTTTGCAAAACCGTTTCTCGAAACTCCTAGAACTATGACATAGATATCTATAACGGCTATATTTTAGTGAACTATAACATAGATTTGAAGTGCCGTGTGGCGGCACCTTAAGCAATTCACCTACTCCACCTGGTAAATTTTCTTGTTCATGGTCCCGAAGTTTTTCACTCTCCAGCTCACAACTGCAGATTGCTCGCCAAAAAAGGAAAATTGATGGGGAATATTAGTTGTGCGCGAATTCAAAACTCGTGCAACGGAGCAACCATAGATTAATTCAAATGCAATCAAAGCAACCTATGTATTCAGTAGGAATACAAAATGTCATCAATCTCTGTCCAGTCAATCAATCAGAGATTCTAGTTCGATCAAGCGGCACGAGCAGTTGTGTTTTTCGGTTTCTGTTTTCTTCTCGTATTTCTTCGCTCGCCCGTTTTCTCGCGAATTTTAATTATAACTTATCGAATGTTTATAATCACTTATCGGTGTTCTTCTAAAGGTACTCTTTTAACAATACGGGGTGTCTTACGTTGTTAAAGTTGTTTTTCTGTGTTCTGGGGAACAAGAATTGTGCTTTGATGCCGCTGAAGCAGTTTATATTCATGATTGAAATCCACCATTTTTCCCATTAATTCGCCAATCAAGAATAACCCTACAACGAATGCCAGCCAGGAAACCCCATCGGGTCAATAAATCTGTCCGCAGGAATGGATTAATTTTTTGTTTTACTTTTCACTCGCCGAAATCGAACACGTTCTCCGTGCTGGTCAGCACCGTATACATTTTCCCAATTGACCAGTTTATTTACCAATGTTGATGCAGTGACGCGAAAAGCTCATTGAAATTCAGGATTCAAAGGCGCTCCAGCTTCCGGTAAAATTTCGTTTCGAATTTCCAGTAGGCCAGAGCTTTTTCGAAAATGGCAATACCAATTTTTTATCGTTATTTTTGTCTGCCTGACAGGCGGAAAACTCGTTTTTCTCTTTCTATATCTCACACGTTCGATATTAGTCGGCGGTGCTGGAAAATAAATTAGAAACCATAAATAAAGATCACGCACGGCCTTGAGTCGAATACTTATTCATGCCAGTCAATGTGAGCGGTCCGGGTTGGTACCTGCAGAGCCCGGTGTTAAAATTGCATTTATCGTGACTTTTGCATAAAACCATAGTTGGATGGTTGAAATTGAAACGATAAGAAAAAATTAAGAAATCCAGCTCAAACAACGAATGAAACCTTCGGTGATTTCGCCGGGTTCAGTCAAGTTCTTTTAAATGATTGTTCAAGATAATGATTCCTGCCTGACCGGTGTTCCACGATTTCAATAGTTATTGAACGTTTCGCGAAGGTCATCGCTAATGGGTGCTCATTTTGAGATTCTTGCTCTTCGCTCCCCGGGCGGCAGAGGAGCTGGGAAGTTCAACGGGTGATAAAATCAGCTGGGAAACTTTATTTTGCGTTTCCGCTTTAGTTTAGCAGCTAAGCGACTTTTCCGAGGAGATAAATTGTGTTCTTCGCATTGCACTGTGGTTAAGCATGGAAAACAAGCTGAGTTAAGTTTTGTTTGAGTTTTTATTTTATTTTTTGCTTCATATTTCAACTCCAATAAAACGGAGTTTAGATACAACATAACTCGATATATAGTAACTGTTACCTCGGTGTAACGAAACATTCGTTTTGTTATTTTTTTAGACTTCATATTTTATAAAAAATACACTTTTTAAAAATACTTTAATACTTAGTATAACGGATTTTCTTTTGGAAAACTAGGAAAATTTAAACTAAAACTTCACTTGGTCACTTAAAAAAAATGAAACACCTTTTCAAACTGATCCTATTAAACGCGAGTAAATTCCTTAAAGTTCCAGTAGAAAGAGCTTATCCTTTGATCCTTTGACAGCAAAGCCCATTTCACCTGCGACTCACAGACTTCTTCAGTATCTAGTGCTCGATTTGAAAGAAAAATCAAAGTAGGTTTTTTTTTTTTTTTCGTTTTTTTTTTTTTTTTTTGGGGTGTGTGGTGTTTTGTGTTTTTGGACAATTTTTTTTAAAACCCCGAAAAAACTTTTTTTTTTTTTTTTTTTTTTTTTTTTTTTTTTTTTTTTTTTTGTTTTTTTTCCTTTGGGTTTATGGTAAAAAATTAAAGTTCTTGTGTTGGGCGATAAAAACGAATCTTTAATTTTGTTAATATATTTCACGACGAATAGAAATAAATACAAAATTCCTGTGAATTATCGATAACGATTAATTAAATTATTTCAAAGTAATTAATTAAATCAACTCACTTTTGGTGATTCGCTATCGCAAGCTTAGGAGCTACTAGGTGTAAAGGTTTATACAAGTGACACAGTCTTCAACTATAGGTTTCTATTTAAATGTATATATATTTATATGTTAACTTCATAATAAGATAGGCTAAGTATTTGCAAACTCTCACCTCGTGAGAAGTGTAGACTAGGAAATGCAAATGTAGATTTAGCTGGAGTCCCAATTAGGAAATAGGAATTATCTGTAAAGTAGCATAATTTAAGTTAGCACTTGTTTGGCACATAGCATCGCAGTTTTAGGCTTATTCTTCACAAAACACTTTACCTTAAATTCGGTAGATAAATAGTAGCTTAAGTTTGGTTTAATTATGTAGAATTTAGGCTAATTTAGATAAATTAACATTCTAATAGAGAATTAGCTGTTGCACTTTCTGGTTTGCTACCACCTCGTACAATTTGATTATTGCCTTCATAAAGCGGGAAAGTTTTGAATGCTAATAACTCTCGTTTGATTGAACAGAATGACTTTATTTATGCGCTATTTGATCAGAAAAACTTTCATCGCTGGTTTGGATATTTACAATTTAGTACTAATTGTATAAGTATTTGAATTTTTTACTGGGGGGGGGGGGGGGGGGGGGGGGGGGGGGGGGGGGGGGGGGGGGGGGGTTTGACCTTCTTTAGGTGACGGGGTCAATATGACCCGGAATGGATTTTAAAAATGCTATAACTTTCTAAAATAAGCATCTAGACGTTTGAATTTTCTTGACTTTTCCCAAATCATAGGAAGTAACGTTTCTGCATTGAACCCGAACTTTTATGACATTTCTGAATGGCTGTTAAAAAAAAGCTACGAATAAGGTGTTTCGGGTCATATTGACCCGGATTTCAAACTCACATTGTGGAAACTATATATGACCAAACTTCAAAGTCTTTGCAATCAACATGCTTATTAGAGTCCTAATTTTTAGTTTCTGGTGAGTACCCTTTTTAAACCGATTAGCCACAAGGAATCTGTGATCGAAGAGGGCACGTTTTGCCACGCTCCGTGAGGCGGCGACAGATACTAATTTTCATCGAAACATGCTTTTCGACGGCTCAAACTTGATGATTTTTCACGAATAGTCTACTTCTAGCCTTGAAATCGACCAATGACCATATTCGCCATTCCAAGACAATCCGGATACTACGGAGGAACCCTTCAGGAGGAGACAAATACGGGTTTTCGCCGAAACATGCTACTAAATTTCGACCATGCATGAAGATATTGACAAAGCAGCCATAGTCACTCATTCAAGCTTAGAGTCATTGTCAAAGGCAACCATGTCAATATCACATTTTCTATCTTGTCAATGTCCAACATGTTATGTTTTCATTATTCGCTAAATTGGTAACAAAATTAAACAAATTCAGTCAAATTCATCCATGGAGCCGACAAAGTGAATTAGCATTCACTTCCTCAACTGTATGGATAACAACCAAGGAGGATCGCCCCCTCGCCCGATCACGCTAAGCCACTGCTCAAAAATGAGTAAAAATGATAAACTAAGAAAGCTCTGTCAATTGGATATTTTTTTCTTTGATTTAGGAAACTCACTAATTCTATGTACTATATACAGCACTACCGAATTTGCCAGATTTCGGTAATTTCGGTAACCAGGTCGGTAATCGAGTTCATGAGCTTCCTGATTCAGCAAAACTAATCCAATCGACATAGCTTTCTTTGCTAACTAATTTTTACTCATTTATTAACACGTTGGGACGTTTTAGAATATTTCAATGTGATTTGGGAACAGCAATAGAAAAGCAGTCAAATTTATCAGTAATCAGCTCTAGATGCTACAAGGTTCTCATCTTGGCTCATTACTGTTTATTATACTGCTGATTTTTAATCATCTGATTGAACCCATATAGGGACGGGACCAATTTCTGTCACCAATCGCTATATTACCCAGCCGTACAAGAATCAAATCAAATCTGTTCATGAATAGTTTCACATTATTATTTTATTTAAATAGCCATACATCGTATTTACGATATGACTTCATCTACAACATTTCGCCAATATACTCGGTCTATGGCTGCCTCTCTCCAACCTCGTTGACGACCCACACTCGCCAGATCCTGTTGCACCTGGTCCGCCCATCGTGCTCGCTGTGCCCCACGCCTTCTTGTACCGGCCGGATTCGAGGCGAACACCATTTTTGCAGGGTTGTTGTCCGGCATTCTCGCAACATGCCCTACCCACCGTATTCTTCCAGCCTTCGCGACCTTCTGAATGCTGGGTTCGCCGTAGAGTACAGCGAGCTCGTGGTTCCATCTTCGCCGCCACACTCCATCCTCCTGTACGCCGCCAAAGATGGTCCAAAGCACCCGGCGTTCGAAAACACCAAGTGCTTGCAGGTCCTCCTCGAGCATCGTCCACGTCTCGTGCCCGTAGAGAACAACCGGTCTTATCAGCGTTTTGTACATGGTACATTTAGTGCGGGGGTGAATCTTTCTTGACCGCAAGTTCTTCTGGAGCCCGTAGTAGGCACGACTTCCACTGATGATGCGTCTTCGGATTTCACGGCTGTTGTCGTTGCCAGCCGTAAGCAAGGATCCAAGGTAGATGAGTTCTTCCACCACCTCGAATGTATCCCCGTCTATCGTAACACTGCTGCCTAGGCGGTCCCTGTCGCGCTCGGTACCTCCTGCTAGCATGTACTTTGTTTTCGACACATTCACCTCCAGTCCGACTTTCGCAGCTTCGCGTTTTAGGCGAGTGTACATTTCTGCCACCGTTTCAAATCTTCTGCCGACAATGTTCATGTCATCCGCAAAACAAACGAACTGACCGGATCGAGTGAAAATCGTACCCCGGCTGTTGAGCCCGGCTCTTCGCATGACACCTTCTAGCGCAATGTTGAACAACAGGCACGAAAGTCCATCACCTTGACGTAGTCCCCGGCGTGATTCAAACGAGCTGGAATGTTCGCCCGAAATCTTCACGAAGTTTCGCACACCGTCCATCGTAGCTTTAATCAGTCTAGTGAGCTTCCTGGGAAAGCCGTTCTCGTCCATAATCTTCCATAGCTCTATGCGGTCGATACTGTCGTACGCCGCCTTGAAATCGAAGAACAGATGATGCGTTGGGACTCTATATTCACGGCACTTTTGGATGATCTGCCACAAAGTAAAGATCTGGTCCGTCGTCGAGCGCCCGTCGATGAAGCCGGCCTGATAACTTCCCACGAACTCATTTACTGTTGGTGAAAGCCGGCGGAAGATGACCTGGGATAGCACTTTGTAGGCAGCGTTTAGGACTGTGATCGCTCGGTAGTTCTCACACTCCAGCTTGTCGCCTTTCTTGTAGATAGGGCATATAACCCCTTGCTTCCACTCCTCCGGTAGCTGTTCTGTTTCCCAGATTCGGACTATCAGCCGATGCAGATAGATGGCCAGCCTTTCCGGGCCCATCTTGATGAGTTCAGCTCCGATGCCATCTTTGCCAGCTGCTTTGTTATTCTTGAGTTGTTGGATAGCATCCTTAACTTCCCTCAGCGTGGGAGCTGGTTCGTTCCCATACTCTGCTGTGCTGACGTAGTCATTTCTTCCACCGACTTGGACTTCAACGCCCGCGTCCTCTTCGCCATTCAGGTGTACGTCGTAGTGCTGCTTCCACCTTTCGATCACCTCACGGCCGTCTGTCAGAATGCCCCCATCTTTATCCCTACAAATTTCGGCTCGCGGTACAAAGCCTTTTCGGGACGTGTTGAGCTTCTGATAGAACTTCCGTGTTTCTTGGGAACGTTACAGCTGCTCCATCGCCTCACACTCAGCTTCTTCCAGGCGGCGTTTCTTTTCCTGGAATAGGCGGCTCTGCTGCTTCCGCTTCCGTTTATAATGCTCCTCGTTCTGCCGGGTCCCGTGCTGTAGCATTATTGCCCGCGTTGCGTTCTTCTCCTCCAAAACCTCCCTGCACTCTTCGTCGAACCAGTCGTTCCCTCGACTCCGCTCAACGTACCCGACGACGTTCTCTGCTGCGTCGTTGATGGCTGCTTTGATATTCCTCCAGCAGTCCTCGAGAGGGGCTTCGTCGAGCACACCCTCATCCGGCAACGCTGCATCGATTTTCTGCGCGTAGGCCGTGGAGACATCCGGTTGCTTCAGCCGCCCTAGGTTGTACCGTGACGGGCGTCAGTACCGTACGTTGTTTACGACGGATAGTTTTGGGCGCAGTTTTACCATCACCAGGTAGTGGTCGGAGTCGTCGTTAGCGCCACGATAGGTCCTGACGTCGGTAATGTCGGAAAACTACCGTCCATCGATCAGAACTTGGTCGATTTGCGATTCTGTCTGCTGCGATGATCTCCAGGTGTACTTATACTGGAGGCTGTGCTAGAAGTAGGTGCTACGAATGGCCATATTTTTGGAGGCGGCGAAATCAATAAGTCGGAGGCCGTTATCGTTCGTTCGCTGGTGAGCGCAGAACTTTCCAATAGTCGGTCTAAATTCCTCCTCATGGCCAACCTGAGCATTGAGGTCCCCGATGATGATCTTGACGTCATGGTTTGGGCAGCGGTCGTACTCACGTTCGAGCTGCGCGTAAAATGCCTCTTTGTCCTCATCGGTGCTTCCAGAGTGTGGGCTGTGCACGTTGATAATGCTGAAGTTGAAGAACCGGCCCTTGGTTCTCAACCTGCACATTCGGTCATTGATCGGCCACCACCCGATCACGCGCTTCTGCATGTCACCCATCACTATAAAAGCTGTGCCCAGCTCGTGTGTGTTGCCGCAGCTCTGGTAGGTGGTATGGTTACCTCTAAACGTACGCACCATGGATCCCTTCCAGCACACCTCCTGCAGCGCTACGATGCCAAACTTACGATCCTTCAGTGCATCGGAGAGTATGCGGGTACTTCCGACGAAGTTGAGCGATCGACAGTTCCACGTAACGAGTTTCCAATCGCTAGTCCTGTTTCGTCGCTGTGATCCTCGCCGATTGTTCTGGGTCGTATTCTGCTGTAAATGTTCCTGTGCTTGCTTTTTTTTACGGCTGGCTTGCAGGGCCTGACACCAACCCCCTACTTTCCGGAGGACCATAGTGCTCAGTTGAATTTAGAGTCCCACGCTGGCACATGGACGGTGATTCAGCCGCCCCTGACATGGGGAACAGACGCTGTTTTGAGCCGCTCCTAACCTGGAGAACAGACGCTCTGGTGCTGCATTGGCATTTCCTCCGAATGCAGGTGCTAAATAGCTTGGTTATAGCGCAGCTGCTCGCTGAGTTTCACATAAAGTAAGTAAAAAAAAAAATCAAATCATTCGGTTTCAATACGGCTGAGCAATAGCGATTGGCGACAGGAATTGGCCCACTGCCAAGTTGACCCCGCACCCTATGCTGATGAAATGAAACATGAAGTTGTAACCAAGACTTTAAGTTTTCACAGCATATTAACATTTTTGCGTTCGCTCCACAAATATAGCCACTACTGCGGTTCAAGGAAAAATTGACAGCTTCAGCCTCATTTTACACTAAATTTTTTTTAGTACGATATTTATGTCAACTTTTCTTTCCTTACTCCCATTTTCTACTCTTAAGATCAGGTACATCAGTTTAGCATTAACAATTAACGTTTTTATTATGGTTCATTTTCCGTAGATCGGAATGATCAAAACAAAAGATGAATAAAAGACTGTATTCGATGAAATTTGGACACACGCAATTGTTCGTAACTTTTTAGCGTGTGGGTAAAAATTATTGAAATTTTAACTGAATGTATTTCATTGTGTTGTGTCAATTGTGTAATGAGTTTCGTGAAAATCGGTCGAGTGATTTCAGTGATGGCTTCGAATGAAGAAATAGTGCGCCAACAAATTTTGGGCACTCACTTCGAAAACCCAAACGCTTCTCATCGATGGATCGGAAAACAGCTCGGAATCGCACATTCAACCGTATCTCATGTGATCAAAACGTTCAAGGACCGTAAGACAACCAAGCGGAAAAATGGTAGTGGCAAAAAACGTGGCACATCAAATCCGAGAAGGCCAGGATGGTATTGAACCAATTTAAGCGTTATCCCAACATTTCGATCAGGATGTTGCGAAAAAGGCGAAAGTTTCAGTTTGTTTTGTGCAGAAAACAATGAAACGTTCTGGATTACATGTGTACAAGGTCCAGAAGGCACCGAACCGGAGCGATAAACAGAACTCGGTGGCCAAAACTCGTGCAAGAAAACTGTACAGGGAGTGGCTCACAAAACCGTTCTGCATTGTGATGGACGATGAGACCTACATTAAAGCCGACACCAAACAAATGCCAGGACAGGAACACTACGTCGCCACCTCTAAGTTGGCCGTTCCGGAGAGTGTACGGAAGAAGAAACTGTCGAAATTCGCCAAAAATTCCTTGTCTGGCAAGCGATCTGCGGATGTGGCAAAATGAGTCAGCCCTTCATCACCTCTGGGACCGTCAACGGACAAATCTACAAGGACGAATGCCTCCAAAAACGACTTCGCCCTTCTTGAGATCTCACGATGGCCCGACACTGTTTTGGCCGGATTTGGCATCTTGCCACTATGCCCAGCCCGTCTTAGACTGGTACAAAGATAATAATGTAGTTTTTGTACCAAAAGACGTCAACCCTCCAAACACTCCGGAACTTCGCCCAATTGAAAAATTTTGGGCAATCATGAAGGCAAAGCTCGTTAAAACTCCAAAACTGATAGAAAATGAACTTGAACTAAAGAAAGTGTGGTTAAAAGTAAGTAAGCAAGTCGGTCCTATCATTGCCCAAAATTTGATGAAAGGGGTCAAGGCAAAGGTGCGGGCATTTGGGTTGGGAGAAGAGGTTCAATAAACCAATGATGTCAAAACTTAACCATTTAGTAGTACTTTATTTCCAGAAAGTTTGAAAAGAATCGGGCTCAAGGAAAATTTTTGGTGACCTATTTTGTGTGTCCAAATTTCATCGAATACAGTCTTTAAAAGGAACCCAAAACAGGCCGCGTCCGTGAAACCACGGGCCCGCAAACTCTACGATTCGTTATTGTGTAGAAATTCTGGGTGTATAATAATGGACGATGAAACGTATGTGAAACTAGATTACAAAACGCTTCCCGGACCACAATTCTATACTGTCAGCGAAGACAAAGACATCCCCAAAACGGAGAAGGCAATTATTACCGAAAAATTCGGTAAGAAGGTTATGGTTTGGCAGTCTTTTTCATCATAGGCTCTCAACTATACCACAGTGAAATTTGTCATTCCTACGTGCAATATTTCAAAAGTTACAATGATTTGAAGGTGTCCGGATTAATGTGGATACAGACCTTATTTGGATTTTTTTTTAAGTATGTAGGAAATGTCGTTTATGTGCAAAATAAAAAGAAGTGGGCCTAAATGTGAACCTTGGGGCACCCCCGAGGTGACAGAGATGGGGTCTGAAAGTTTATTTTGATAACACCCAAGGAAGTACACGACACTGAAGAAGTCTGCACATTGTAGACGAAATACGCGTATCTGTCAAGATAAGCAATAGAGGTAGTTGGAATTAAATGGAAATTACCTATCATTCTTCTCATTTTCTAGTTACATGTATTCCACTAAACACCTCACACTCTCCAGGATTCATCCACGGAAGGTCAAAAATATCGCCAGTATATGTGTGGGACTATCTTTTTGTTTCGCTTTGGCTGATGACCGGAAGGGAATCCAAACCCGCATCCTCCTAGTACACATAGTGGATTACTTAGCGCATTCCGTTCGACCTATCCGAGAAAGCAGCTGGATTTTTAATGGCGGGCATGTAATTGGTAATAATTTCCACTTTACATTGCATTCCATTCCCTATTATACTTACCATTACGTTGCAAAAACTGTTTTCAACTGTTTTCTGGCTATTTTTTTTCTCTCATACGCTTATTTTCGTGACAAAAAGTAATTTTATTGAAAATGTTTACAAAACTCATCGCCTTTCGAAAATAATTATGATTTGATCATTACATGCACATAAGCGCCGTCTTGGTGTTGTGGGAAGGGGGGGGGCGGCACAACTGGTGGTGTTATTTTTTTTTTTTTTTTTTTAAAAGGGGGTTGTTATGAAGGGGGGGGTTTTTGCGCGCGTTAATGGCCCAAACACAATGATAACGGAACCTGAACGGCAACGGCAAAGCCCGATCTGAGTAAGCCTGCTTGTCGGAAAGAAAACAGGCTAGATCCAAGCCGATTCTAATTGGACATATCGAAGTCATTTGCAACAACTGCCAAACTTGCCGATTGCCGTTCCGTTATCATTGTGTTTGGGCGGTAACTCTCACTAAACAGTTCAATTTTATACTTAAAAATGATGTGCTCTTGCTCCCGTACTAATCTGCATATGAACATGTTGAAAATATGTTTCTCCCTTTCCGGGTCCTCAAAAACGGGAGGTGCAAAATTATTTGGTTTTGTTGCCGGTGTCTGTTTTTATTACTGAAGCTCGTAACCTCTCATGAATTTGGCTTTCAGTACTACATTTTCGTGACTCTCTTCTTTCTGGGCTATGCTATTCAACGCTAGTATATAGCACGCGGACGAACCGAAATGATTTCAGTGTTCGACATCAGCTTTCACCCAAGTAGCACATTACGATCATAATTAGTTGTAGTTACTTGATTATGACTTAGCAAGTCATATATATGTTATTTCAACCGAGTGGCAACAAGGGTGCTACCAGGACAGCTGGTGGTTCGGACGGAGCTTTACCCACCCGCCACAGTTCACCTGGCTGTGGTATGGGAGACAAAGCAAGACCGGCTAATCGAGTAGATGCCGCTGTCCCTGTCTATCTACTGCAGTGATGCAATTTCGGGCCACTAAAAACCTCAAAGGTAGAAAAAAAAATGCTTGTGACAACTAATGGGTGATCCGATCAAAATTTGGACAAACAGTAATGTGTGTGAGTCGATCAAAGTTTTTATTAATAAGTCAAATTCCTTTTCTTTTTCAAGTTCAGTTAATACAGAATATAGGAGAAGAATTCAGCTGAGCTTCCTTTTTACCGAATGCGAATGGCTGGGTCTTTAATTTAACACCTGCCATAAGATTTTGTACAGTCTCCTTGTCCACTTTATTCGCCGCAGAACGCCAGTTTGCCTTGAACTGTTTCTCGCTCACAACAGTTTTTGAGTCTTCTTAAGTTTCCGCTTGACGATGGCCCAATATTGTTCGATTAGCCGGAGCTCTGGCGTGTTGGGAGGGTTCTTCTCCTTGAGCAGCACTTGATCGTTGTTGGCAGCATACCACTCCAAGGACTTTATTCCGTAATGGTAAGATGCCAAATCCGACCAAAATAGAACGAACAATTGTGTCGCTTCAGGAAAGGCAGTAGACGTTTTTGTAGGCACTCGCTCAGATAAATTTCCTGGTTGACGGTTCCGGTCGCAATGTAAACGTTGATCTTCAAGCCACAGGTACAGATGGCCTGCCACACCAGATATTTCTTCACGAACTTTGACAGTTAAATGTGCTTGAGAATATCTGCCACCTTTCCCCGTCCGATTGCCGTATAAAATTTCTGTCCAGGAAGCTGTTTAAAGTCTGCCTTGACGAAAGTTTCATCGTCCAGTACCACACAATCAAACTTCGGCAGCATCGTCGTGTACAACTTTCGCGATCGTGCTTTGGCCGACGTGTTCTGTTTATCGTCGCTATTTGGAGTCACCACTTTCTTGTAAGTCGACAGTCCAGCTCGTTTTTTAGCTCTATCCACGGTTGAAGGCGCCACTCCGAGCTTCTTTGCGACACCTCGGACGGAGAGGTTGGGGTTCCGCTCGAAACAGCGGGCAACTCTTTTTGTCGTCGCTGTGGCCTCCGGTTTTCGATTTCCCCCCGATCCAGCTTTCCTGGCTGTCGACAAACGTTCACCGAACACTTTTAATACGTTGGTAACAGTTGATTTAGCCACATTCAACAATTTCGCCAACTTGGCGTGAGAGTAGTTTGGATTTTCGCCATGCACGTGCAAAATTTTGATGCGTTGCTTCTCTTCCTTCGACGACATTTTGATAACTGAAGTGCTAATCTCAAAATCAAAATAGAGGCATGATGCTACACGCACACATCTTCAAAATGAGGGGTGTGCAAAATTTTTAATGCACGATGAAAGGAAATGCGGAAAGTTTAATTCGACCAAAACATCTCGAACTGGTGCATTGGTTTGTCTACCCTCTCTGATCTGACTCCACGATGCTCAGCACATGACCAAATAATGAGATCTGCGTCCTGGTAATCTTGTACACATTCACAGAGATTGCTGTCGTTCAGCCCAACTCGGTATAAATGAGCGTTCAAAGAATAATGATTGAACATGAGGCGAGACATCACACGAATGAAGTCTCGACCCACATCCATCCCCCTAAGCCAAGATTTCTTCGGCATCTTTGGGATGATGGAATGTTGCCATCGCCCCAAATCTCCTTTAATCCATTTATACTGCCAGCTTACGAGTGACTGTTGACGAAAAATTCATTAAAGGTGATTTGTCGATCGTAAATATCGCCTTCTATAGCACCCACCTTTGCAAGCGAGTCCGCTCTCTCTTTGTCCAGAATTGTACAATGAGTTGGAACCCATACAAAGGTGATGATAAAATAACGCGAAGATAAAGCACTTAGAAGTTACTGTATTTTTATGAGAAAATACGAGGAGTGCTTTACCGGCCTCAAGGAGCGAATAGTCTCTATAGAACTGAGACTATCCGTGAAAATGAAATACTGATCCGGTATGAGTGAGGCAACCATTTCTATCGTAAAATGTATTGCCGCTAAATCAGCGACATTTACGGAACAAGGAGCTTGAGGTTTTCGTTTGGCGCTATAAATTTAATTAAATATACCAAACCCTGCTGACTCCTCTATCAAAGATCCGTCAGTGAAGAACGATTTAGTGGAATCAACTTGGCCAAACTTTGCAGCAAATATAACAGGAGCTAGGACGATGATGCTCCGGGATTCCATGAAGCTCTTTATGGATAAACCAAAATGAACCGAATTGTCGAAGTCGGAGAAGCAAACACGATTGGGAATATTCGGCAAAGGGCCTGACATCCTGTGTTATGAACAAATGGTACACAGTCATGAAGCGAGTTTGAGGATTCAACTCGAGAACCTTCTCAAAGTTTTCGATTACCTGGGGTTCATAACTTCACTGATTATAAAAAGTATCCATATTCATGTGGATTTGGATGTTCGAGAAGTAAATACTCAAATTCTTGCTTTTGTCATATCGACGTGAGTAAATGCTCAAGTAAAAGGTTTGACGTACGCATTTGGGTAAAGTAAAAGCTTTTACTCACTTTATACAGATCACCTATTATGTTGTATTTCAAAGTTGTGATTTAAATGTTTACTTTCCGTTTAAGCATAAGAGAATGCTGTTTTATTTTGGGACAGTATTGGGAAATACAGTGTCCCGTTGTTAGTAATATGCAACTTAGGAAAGGATGCCCAGCAATAGGTGGAAGTGAGCTGCTATAATACCCTTTTTTCATTTCTCGTTTGAATTATTTACTCTCATCGCGAGTCTTATGTTTTTATCTGTTAAACCCTGTTGCAATTCGTGCACAACTAATCGAAAGGGTTACTATGAAAAACTCTCTCATTCTCTTTCGATAATTACGCCACCGATATGAAACTTTCAAACGGTATTTTTCTACAGATTAAAAGATAATGAAACTGATCAGTTGGTTATGCTGAGAACGTGACGGAAAATGTTAAAACGACTTAATTATTGAAAAAGGAACATTAACCAATGATAGTCTCTCATTGTAACTTAAGGCCATTTGAAAAATTGAGCGACAATCAGTCTTTAAATAAACGTGCTAATTACTATCAACTTACCAATTGCACTTGCACACTTCTATACTGCAGAGTTTTCGCTACAATCACCAGTAAACAGCCTTCAACTGGATCAATCATTCACTGCATTACCATCAAAGCAGCACCAATCCATTCACCATCCACAACAACTGCAACAGATCGCAATTCCATGAATTATTCCCCCGGACAATCTTCAACCTGCATTATCAACAGCAAACACCGAAAGCACAAATTAACGACACCGAAAAAATGGCGGGATTGACACAATATCATCCAATAAAATTTTCCACTTCGTCACACTTTCTTCGATACTCGCTTCGCTGGCACGAGTGGCACTGGATGGAACACACGATCTTTCAAATCAAATAAACTCAGCTAAACTCGCCGTATCCAATGGCAACTGCAACCGCGACCACAAACACAGCTTCTTCATCTTCCCTCGTCGCACGCCATTATTCCATCAAATTCGATTTAACACGAAACCATTTGCTCTTCACTTGGTTGTGTTGAGTACACCGTAAAATCACGCGTCGTTTTCTGTTACGATTCCCGGCTAGGCCTCGGGGCTTCAAAAATGCAAACTATTTTTCGTCGGCACGCGATTCGATTCGGAAAATTCACCAACAAGCCAACACACGCACTCGGGCTCGGGGGGGAAATCACTAAACCGAACCAGGCCACGCAACTATCGATCAACGATTGACGGCGAGAGGAGGGGGAAGATTCGCGGGGGGAATAAAAGCTTTCCGATTTGAGAATGAAAAACCAATCTTTGCGGTGATCGGAGTGGAATTAATGAAACAAACAAAGCGAACCGAATGGCGATGGGAAACGAACGTGCGATCACCATATGTTCCAATTGCTGACAAGACGAACCGATTCGATCGAACGCGGACGATCAACTGATGAAGATCGGGGCTGTAGCTCAGCAGCCGGGCGCTTGTTGATGTTTTGTTTTTTTTTCGTTCGATGGAAGGAAACGACGAGCGGTCGGGAGGAAGAAAAAGAAAGAGAGAAGAGAAGTGTGTGGCAGTCGTCAATCATAGTAGTGGTAAGAATAATCGATTGTCCTTGTGTTTACATAGAGCGTGGGGCGGGGAAAGGGTTTTACGTGCTTACGAACCACGTGGCGAGAATTCAAATTTTCAGATTGAACGATTTCTCGATTCACTGGGTGGAGCCGGTTATCATGTCTAGTTGTTTAACGTATGCATTAAAAAATGGACTGGTTTTGACGATTTTTCATGCGATTACCCTGCAGCCCGGTGGTGAATCCACCTAAGCTATGCCGGAGATAGCAACTCTGTTGTGTTGCAAGCAATCATCCAGAAAGAGCGACTGAAGGCGCTGATGAAAAACATCTTTCCCGCGAATCGCGACGTCGCACATTGGCACAATGGTCTGTAAAAAGACCGTCAAAAACATTTTTTTCACCTCTTTTGTCATCATTTTATCGACTAGGTGTCTTCAGACGAGTTTCTCAAAATGTTATTCCGCATCTTTTGAAAAAAAAACACGCCTAACCTTTCAT
>JAHHFK020003728.1:0-54688 GCA_024533555.2 Aedes koreicus
CAATCTGATCAATTTTAAATCTTCAAAAGATTTCAAATCTTTGCAAAAGATTGGGCTACTGATCGGGCAATCTTGGTAAAAAAACATACAAATTTACTTCAGTCATTCAAATTCTGTCAGTGGTTCTTATTATCATTCAGTCGCGGCACCTACTAATGAGGCGGAGGTGTGACATCTGCTAACATATTAAAACAGCCTGTCGACGTTCGTCTCACGGTACAAGAATTTGACTCGATGGTTTGACGAGCTATGTGATGTCCACCACATCAGCGGGCGCCTCGACTGATGATTATGTTTTCATTGTCAATGACTGCTTTCAGGAAATGCGTACCAACATCGACATTGCACGGCGGAGGAATTCACTAAACCGTACTACATATAGAAGCGTCGACAAGAAGCGCCACCAAATGGCTCGACTCTACATAGACAAATGTCGGGGACCATCAAATTTTAAGATAAACCGTCAATACCGTCGATACCGGTGAATTCCACATTACCATTCCAGAAGAAATTTATTATTACAGCTCAGGGAAAGAAGTGGAGGATTATTGCGACTGCTTTCAGCTGCACGATGCTATATTCTAGGATTAGGACGCTGAATGATAAATTCATCTGAATTGGAAACATTATTCAAATATTAATTCATAAATTTTATTAAATTATTGGTTTTCGGTTCTTACTCTCCAGTTCATTTATTGTTTTGAAAATGAGTTTGGTTTGAGTTTTGTTATAAGCAGTCTATTAGGAATCTAAAAAAACAAGTTGGAGTTCTAGCGTATTTGAGGATTGTTTCTGAAGAATTTTGTTCGACATATGAGGAGGTTCTACCGGATCTCGTTCTTGGTCACTGGTTAAGGATTAATCTGGTCCGCTAGATTTGACTGGACCGGGGCGATCTTTAAACATCCTCCTATGTGATTATGACTTTTTCTATTGGAAGAGCATGTGTCGTTTTTTTTCTGCAGTACAGGCCACGAATAATGCGTTGCATTAATGCTTAATCCGATGTTTATACCATGTATAATCACGTTAAAACTTAAATTCATTCATTTTTTTCGCAATATTTTTCATTCAGCCAGTAATTCAACAATGACCGACGATACGGAGATCATCGTGAACATCCAGCTCCATTGGCACGTCGAAGGGTGTCCTCATCTCAGTTCTCTTGTCGTATACCAAATGCATCGGAACCACGAAGAACTTCTGCAACATATTCAAGGTCTACCTGATCCCAACCGGATATCACACCGCACTGAGTTCAAGTTTGCCTATCAGTATAAACAAAATGGGTGCACGACGATTCCAAACGTCTATCCTTGGACACGTAAGTTCCACAAACTTTACCATTCTATCGCATATTCTTTTAAAACTTTCCTTTCGCATTCCCTCAATAGCATTGTGTTCAATAAATAAAAAAAAGTACAAACTGATGATGAGTTCGCAGCCGGAGTGCGTAATTTCCATTAGACCTCCCCTGGCAGCTGACATTCACGAATCTATTTAGCTCTGCTCGTGTGTTGAAATCATCGAAGGCTATGGACTAAAAAAAATAATCGTCGGATTTTATTTTCAATTTTATAACCACAAATACAGTACATGTAGAGTAAAAATTCCAGTTGAATTCAATAATTTTTTTTTACGAAATACATAAATTATCACATAATTTAACATAACCAACGCATGAGTTCCATACACGGTTCCATATCAATTTCATAAGGTTTTACAACGATACTCATACGGTTACAATGAGTAAATCATTAGGAGTGGTTATGACAACAATCATAGCATTTCATAAGGTAATGTTATGAAATTCAAACCGTTTCCTTGTGGCTAATTTTCATAAGGATATTTAATTACATTTAATAGGTTTTTTACATTAGTGCATAACACGTTTTCTTGAGGAAAGGCTTACGTTGGAACGGTCCTATCAATCAAATTGCTTAAAAAGTTGCTGAACGTTGCAGCAGAGATGCCAGATACTTTTTTTCAAATGTCTGTATCAATCTCATTGAAAAGTCTGTATTTGTCTGTATACGAGCACCCCAAGTAACCACGAGGCTATAATAGCTTGCATATATAGGGCATATGTATTACGTCTAGTGCATCATTGAAGTTGGATTAAAGCTGAAAAGGGCCCCACTAAGATCGAACTAATGCTATATCTTGTGTAATGCCATAAGACATTGCTAAAGTAGCATTATTGCATTGGTAATGTATCATTGCATTGGTAATGCATTGTTACATTCTTAAAGCTAATCTAACGCTTC
This sequence comes from Aedes koreicus, assembly GCA_024533555.2. NCBI lineage: Eukaryota > Metazoa > Arthropoda > Insecta > Diptera > Culicidae > Aedes > Aedes koreicus. Next base: position 2,268 of record JAHHFK020003728.1, read on the forward strand.
ATTACTTGACAACTGTTGAATTGATGCGATCTCGCATTAATGATGTTGATTTTGTGTTGAATAAGAGCAACAATATAATGCTTGTGATTATTTGGGACCCGTACCGGTGCGCGACTAAACTACACTGAAAATAAATCAATAATTTTTATTATTAAAATTGGCACTTAAATCGGTCAATTTTTGCTTCGAATTGAAATCATGTGAGCCAGTATGATTTTCATTTGCCGCACATAATTTTTAACACCCGTCACTTAATATACAGGTTCGTTTCCAATGAGACTGATATGGTCCACACATAATTTTCAAAGGAGCGAGAAATGTCATTCAAGTGTGTTTTCACTTTGCCCTATTCTATCCATATTCGCACTTAAAACGAAATAAAAAACCGTGCGCGAAAAACAATCAGCTGCTTTATCGTTCTTGAAGAGAAGAAAAAAAAAACTGCAAAATGGAGAAGCAAAGTGGAGTTTACCGTGTGGTGGTTTAGGTACTTGGTTTGCCAGCGGAAGTCATTGAATTTTTCGAAGGTAATAAATAACTATAGATGTTCTTCTTTGCCATGTTAACGGTATTTATTTTTAATATTGCAGATCTGCCGCGCATTTTTGCCATTCCCGCAGAAGAGCTGCTGAACGCGATAGCTTCAAAAAGTGATGAAGTTTTTATGATGGTACAAATAAAACCTCTTTTATTCACACATTTCGAAAAGTACAAAAAATCCAATACTAAACTTTTTATGAAAAAATAAAATCCATGCACCATTTCACATAAAACGTATTAAAAAACTCATTTGATTTTTGGTAGGACACGTTAATGCAATCCATGTACACTATAATTAATATCTATTCAGCTCTTGCACATAAAGACTATATATTTATTGCACATATGGTAAATTGACCACATTTAATAAAAAAATAAGTGCCGCACCAATACAGAGTAATAACTTTGCACTTTGCCCAAATCTATAGGTGCTGGCACTTAAATATAAGGTGCATTGTTTTTTGAGTGTACACACTTAGGAATTATGAATTTTACACGAGACGTAATTCATGTTTGTAAAAAGTCGGGGAACGTAAAGAAAGATTTCGTGTAAAATTATGTCTTCTGAAACTGACACACACCGAACTCGTCGAAAGGTGTGTTCGATTGAATTTATTTTCTCATCTCTTTCGACTCATTCTTATGTGCTAAAGGACGCTTGCATGTGTCGGTCTTCGGAGACAGAAATTTACATGACATTTTGGTAGTGTGTATATTTGATTGCCCTCACCATCACTTCAAACCGTATCGGGCGCAACTAAAAGCGCTTGCAAAATTGTGGCGCGACTATGGAAAAGGGGGGAATGGGGATTGGGGTGGATCGGAAAGCATCAGGCGCTCAAATTTAGAAACGCGATAGTGGCGCGAGAGAGGGTTGCTATTTGACTGCCAATTGTCAAAAATCTCCAATTGGTTTGTTGTTTATTTTTGTTTACGCAATCAGGATTAGGGGCAAATTTTGAATTTGATTGTAAGATAATTATTGCTTTATCAACTTTAAGCTAATTTGGTTTAATAATAAGAATTTTATCAATAGGGTCATGCGATGGCTTTTTCATGATTTCTCCTGAATAAATTCTTGGTTGACATGAAAGAGAACCATTAGCCATAATGGCCGCTTTGGCAACCTCTGGAGTGTCCCGAGGGAACCTGTAGGAGATGTTTTGCGCCAAACCACGTGGTGCGACGGTTTTTTCTTCGTGTTTTTTTCTTCATGAGACTTCCGGTGGGCCTGAAAAGAACCATTAGTCACATTGGCCTCTCTCGGAACCTCTGAGATGCCCCGGGGGAACCTGTTGGAGGGCGCATTTGTGTTTTTGCACCAAACTACGTCATGCGACAGCTCTTTCTTTTTGATTTCACCTGGAGAGTCCTTCGGTAGGCATGAAAATAATAATTTACCACAATGGCCCCTCCGGAAACATCTGGGGTGATTAGGCGAAACTTATAGGGAAGGACATTTATATTTTTGTACCAAACCCCAGTGGTTCCCAGAGAGACCACTGTAGCCAATGGTTCTTTTCATGGCAACCGAACGTCTCTGCAAGAGAAATCACGAAGAAAAAGCCATCGCAATTGACTATGTTTATGACGATCACCGAATCTGTCAAACTGATGATGGAGCACTAGTTTAACGCGACCGATACAGAACACGGTAACAAAATATAGTAGCGACCGGTGTGAGATTGAGTGACTAAACTAAAATGACAGCTCGATGCGCTAGTATTTTAGTCGCCCAGATAGTTGCGCCCGATACGGATGCTCTAAGGGTTTTAATTTTGGTTTTAAGGTGCTTCAATGAAAAAAAAATGTTGGAAATCGCTATTAATCGATGCTGACAAGCGAGTAGAGGTGAGATTATGTTTTGTAAACATCGCGTAAACAAAAATCTAACGCAAAAGAGATATTAATTTCAAGTTATATATTTAAATGTCAACTTACTCGCTACATGTCGCTTGTGAACAGACATTTCACATTAGATGAAGTTACAACCACTCCGTTTTGTTTTTTTTTTGTGCAATCTAACGTACTCTTTGGCCGACTGAGCCACTATAACAACGTAAGGATAAGCACTTGTTCTAAAATCTTTCACAATGTAGATTTTCTGGAAAATCCGCCATTGAAAATCTCAATTCCCAGAACTTGTCGTCGATTGGTTGAACTGATGCATCATCAATAATGTTGTCAAATCGTTTGATATGTTGAAAAATTGATGGATGGGCGTTTGCTCTGATATTGTCAGGATCAATTAACGTTAAATCGTTGAGGATATCGTCGGTAAGGCCTTTTCTTTTTTTTATTTGATTACAGCAGCATATGTAGAAATTCATCATGTCTAGTCGAAATTGATGCAAGTGCTCCATGCTTAACTTGTCACTTCTAGTGTATTCGTTGATCAAGGCCTGCACGTCGACATCTTCGTATATTTTTCAACTCGCAGAACTTATTGAGGATCAGGTCCACACAACCAGGGTTCTTCAATTCCTTGAAATATCCTGGTTTCAAGAAAAAATCCAGCATCGAAAATATCAATTCGCTAGTTTCGGTTTTCAACTTGTACACCATTGGCTTTTCAGATTGAAAATGTTGATTCAACCGGTTGATTTTCGGTAAGATGTGGTTAAGTGCGGCCAAGTACAGGTGGTTTGATCGCTGAAACGGTCGTAAACTTTCTTTTTTTTTTATCCTGCTTGGCGTCCACTGATGTATCGTGAAAACTGAAATATACTTTTTAGACTTCCAGCTTCAAGAACACGCTTAACAACTTGTTCTAAAGAAAACCGAACGGGTGAACATGTTTAAAGGTTTCAGCTCAATTAGGTGCTGCAGTTTGTTGAACTTTGCTGTTCTGAAAGGACTATTGCTGAGGAAGCTATGTTTTCCCCCACACATCCATTTTACACCAGATGGAACATTCTGACATGAATATGATGCACACAATGCAAATGAATGGCAAATGCATTTCAGTACGAATAAATTCGGACAGTCGTGTTTTAAAAGTGCAGTAACAGAATGCTTTCCACCGTGCATAACACTCGCTCCGAACCCTATTAGCTTCTTGTTGTACGAAATCAAATCTTCATTAAACTAAGTAACAATGGCACTCCCAAGTAACCACGAGGCTATAATAGCTTGCATATATAGGGCATATGTATTACGTCTAGTGCATCATTGAAGTTGGATTAAAGCTGAAAAGGGCCCCACTAAGATCGAACTAATGCTATATCTTGTGTAATGCCATAAGACATTGCTAAAGTAGCATTATTGCATTGGTAATGTATCATTGCATTGGTAATGCATTGTTACATTCTTAAAGCTAATCTAACGCTTCATTACTTGACAACTGTTGAATTGATGCGATCTCGCATTAATGATGTTGATTTTGTGTTGAATAAGAGCAACAATATAATGCTTGTGGTTACTTGGGCTGTGTATCGTAGTAGCATCCGCTTCAGCAAGCTCGAGTACGTGATAAAAGAATCTCTAATTGGCAGTTCATTTCTTCACTACTAAGTCCAATGTATTCATGGTAGTGGTATCAGTTGACTCATCGATTATAAGACTGCCACCAATTCTTGGAGATGCGATTCGCCAAAGATATTCGTCATAATGGCCATATTTTTAGTTCGTTTCACGTCTTTGACAAGGGTCGTTCCACTGATTCGCAGCCCTAGAAAACAGCCTGGCACATACTTGTACTCCTACATCCCTCATTCATTTAAAACGCTATCCATACACACTTAGATTTTTTTACAGAAATCTGTAAAAGTTTACCGAATTCTCAACAGCTGAACGTTCGGTAATCCGATTTAGCGGATTTCGGTGAAATTTTTAAGTTATCTGTAAAAAAATTACCGGATTTCGGTAAAATTTTACCGAAATCCGTTAAATTGGATTACTGAACGTTCAGCTGTTGAGAATTCGGTAAACTTTTACAGATTTCTGTAAAAAATCTAAGTGTGTATGGATAACGTTTTATTAGCTGATGCGACCGGTGCGCTAATCACGAGTAGAAGAAGAGCGGTGGATGATGACAATATCAGAAAATTCAAAAGAATTTCGAATTCACTTCCTTCGTATCTTGAATGTACCTACCCCTTTTACTATTTTTTATATTCACGGAACATAGGACACGCACGTAAACAAACTTGTGTTAACTGAATAGAAACATTGTTTTAATATAAGCCTTCATATGAATAATAAACATCAATTCATGTTACGTTATGTTAATCATAGATTCAGCAACATTCTCTTAGCAAGTCAAGAATATCGGAGCATAAATTGATATCCCTTTCGTTTACAACATTCCTTTCCTGGAAAAATGGTTCAATTACAATGCTTCCAGCATCAACGATGTCCTGCCCGACAGTTATGATACACTGCGATCGGTCACGATGTTTTTGGGAAAAGAAGCTAACGGTATCCAACACCGTTGCCAGAAAAACACTGTATTCATACACGCTAAGACTCAATTACCCATAAAAAGGTAATTGTTTCACCCATATATGGGTAACTGATGCAATACTCATAATATGGGTAAATTGTACTCACAAAAGTGGGTCAACTTCACTTACAATTTGAGTTAAGTGATATTACCTAAATATGAGTAAATGCATATTACCCATATTTGGATGAAAAAATAAACATTGGCAGTTCGTAAGCTTCATTGGATCGAGTAGGTTGGTTATCATTCCATCTTGCGATTCAACAGATTGAGGTCCATCACGAAAGTTGGAATTGCGGAGTAGAAGATGGAAGAACTGACAAAAACATTTGGATCCGGATTCGTTCCGAAAATTGAGCGGTGAGAAGGTTGTGGCAGAGTTGTGACCTTGGAATTGTACAGAGAATACACTACGATGAGAGGGAGTGGGAGGAATCACAACATCTGAAAAAGAAATGCCGTTCTTGTTTTTTAACCTGATGGGTTCAACCATTCGATCAATAATTGTTTTGATCAACTGTTAGTCATTTCTTTTTAATCACTTCTCAGCAATATTTGCATTACTTGTTATGGAACAAATAATCAGCAGTTAGTCCAATTGCTATAGTAGTAGTAGTATAATTGAAGCACAGAGAAATCCATATCCATATCCATATTTGCGTCTAATTTAAATATAATGTTTTAGATTTACCTATATTTGCGTGAAATTTACTTTAAATTGGTTACCCATAAATAAGTAAACATTACCTATATTGTTAGTTAACCATGTGTACTCAAATATGGGTAAAGCGACTTTACCCATAAAATGAGTATGTGCACTTTTCCGCGATTATGAGTAAAGTTCACTCATATTTGGGTAAACTGATCTTAGCGTGTACACGCTAAGACTCAATTACCCATAAAAAGGTAATTGTTTCACCCATATATGGGTAACTGATGCAATACTCATAATATGGGTAAATTGTACTCACAAAAGTGGGTCAACTTCACTTACAATTTGAGTTAAGTGATATTACCTAAATATGAGTAAATGCATATTACCCATATTTGGATGAAAAAATAAACATTGGCAGTTCGTAAGCTTCATTGGATCGAGTAGGTTGGTTATCATTCCATCTTGCGATTCAACAGATTGAGGTCCATCACGAAAGTTGGAATTGCGGAGTAGAAGATGGAAGAACTGAAAAAAACATTTGGATCCGGATTCGTTCCGAAAATTGAGCGGTGAGAAGGTTGTGGCAGAGTTGTGACCTTGGAATTGTACAGAGAATACACTACGATGAGAGGGAGTGGGAGGAATCACAACATCTGAAAAAGAAATGCCGTTCTTGTTTTTTAACCTGATGGGTTCAACCATTCGATCAATAATTGTTTTGATCAACTGTTAGTCATTTCTTTTTAATCACTTCTCAGCAATATTTGCATTACTTGTTATGGAACAAATAATCAGCAGTTAGTCCAATTGCTATAGTAGTAGTAGTATAATTGAAGCACAGAGAAATCCATATCCATATCCATATTTGCGTCTAATTTAAATATAATGTTTTAGATTTACCTATATTTGCGTGAAATTTACTTTAAATTGGTTACCCATAAATAAGTAAACATTACCTATATTGTTAGTTAACCATGTGTACTCAAATATGGGTAAAGCGACTTTACCCATAAAATGAGTATGTGCACTTTTCCGCGATAATGGGTAAAGTTTACTCATATTTGGGCAAACTGATCTTAAGGTCGGTATCGAGTTCGAAAGAAATTTCTTTTTCTATCTCCATCCCATGTTAAATTCCGTTTACCGAAACGGAAAAGTGAAGAATCGAAAAGAAATTTCTGCAGCAGTATCCACCTGAAACGAACGAAAAATAGAATTGGAATTTGTAAGGTTTCCACGCTAACTAATGGGACCTGTCGGACTTTCGGAAAAATATTCCGCTCGATTATTCCGTAAGTGAAGGTGACATTTCGTTCCATGCAGATCAATTGCCAAAATATCGCTCGGTAATATTGAACAAAATTCCGTAACCTCTCTACTTTTTAAGTCGATACTGGCCTAAAAATTCTAGGTTTTTTTTTCTTCATTAGGGTGAATCTAACATCGAGAAATTCTCTCCGGTCTTGCTCTCTTTCATTTGTTACAGCGCCATTATAAAACTTTCGTGGGATTTTTTAGTACACATCGAAACACAACAGTGTTGTCTAGCATACTCTACAAATAGTAGAATGAAAAAAGTAAAGGTAATTGGAATATGAATAAAAGAGAAAGTAGTCAAAGAGACTCTCTCATTGTTAGATTCGCCCTAATAAAAAAATCCTACACTCAAAAACCAATGCACCTTATATTTAAGTGCAATCACCTATAGATTTGGGCAAAGTGCAAAGTTACACAGCAAATAAAGTTGTTGAATATTACACAGAATCAGATGCACATAGGTCATTCCATCGGTTGTGTAATTTTAGGTTGTCTCGATGTACACAATAAAATGATGCATTGCTTATCGATGTAATTTGGTCGATGTAAACGTAGCCCATCGAGACAACGTGAATCGTCGCGACGTACTACAGAGCCGTGACGTAAAGGGAGCAATGTAAAAGTTATAGTGTAAATGAATTTCAGATATTATTCAATGAGAAAAAAATGGTTATAGCAGAAATTAAAACAAAATGTTGCTTTTATTTCCATTTAAACAGATTCATCCTTCTTTTTCCTTACGTTCTCATCCTTTTCGGCATTAATATTGAACGGAAGCGGAAACTCTTCTTTCTTGCGGCCATTATCATCGTCACCCCCGCCAGCACCAGCTCCACTAGAAAGCGAAGATTATCCACCAGTACTTCACCCAGATGATGCTGGTGGGTTTGCATTGCTTTCACCTTGTTTACTTCTACCATCATTTTCTTTACTTCGCCTTTATCCCACGAATTATCGCCATTTTTTGTTTATATTCCGCACCGTTGGACATGTTAAAGTCTTCGGTCTTGTCACTCGCATCCGAATCATACACAGCTGGAGTTTTTTTTGTCGTTTTATCAGCACCTTGTTTGAATATAATTTGCAGTGTCGGCACCATTGCATCCACTTCCGAGCATAACATCGGTTCTTTGATAGAGGGCATCGGCTCAGGTGACATGGGCGATTCACCACTCGATGAAATGTTACCTTGGAGATCTGGTTTGAATGAAAATAGCTCATGAATAAAATCGCCAGATATACCTGCGGATCCTATACGTACCGATTGCAGACGAATATCTGTTCGTCTCAGAGGGATGGATGGCAGAGTGTTTTCAGTTTCCGCCATTTCGTCATCATCTGAATACGGCTGATGAACGATTTCGCACGGTTCAACTATTTCAGCTTTCGGATGCAACGGTATCATGACCGCGACGGTTGACTTTGTTTTGACAAGAAAACAATGTTGCCGGAGATGAAAAAATTAAGAACAAATCTGGCAGTGTGGCGAGATTAAATTTTACATAACAACTAAATGCGATAAAGCATCAAAGTCGTGTAATATTCAACATTTTTGCGGAGTCATTTATGTGCATTGGTTTTCGTGTAATATTTATGTTTTTGATATGTGATTATTACATTCATGCTACTTATAATTTTGTTCTGATGTAATTTGAAGACCGATGTAATATTACATCAAGAAGATGTTATTCTGTATCGTATTTCCTTGATTACATCAGTTTTTAATACGTTAGCATCAATTACGTTGACGTGTATTACAATTTTTTTTGCTGTGTATTATATTTGGGAGCGAGTATTTCTGGCAGTTCTCGTTGTCAAATTTTTCGAGCAGTTCCATTCTGTCAGCGATAATTTTTATTCTGATCGCATCGTCATCGCGCTCTCATCGCGATTGATCGTGCTAATCGCAAAAAATGCTTTCAGCACAAAGAAAATCGTCATCATCGTGGAAATTTTCATGTCAGGGAAGCTTTATTCTTCGCTTATCGTGAGAGTTGCACCCCCCTGTGTAAAACTTTAAACCGACATTTCAAATGTATGTTGTTATGCTCCTGGTAGGCGGCGCTGCAGTTGTGCGTTAACTGTCATGTCAATGTTTATCAATAAAAAGCCTAGCACATAACCTGAATAGTTTTGTTTGTTTTCATCTGCAATTGCTTATTATACCGGCTGTCCGCCATGTACTTTTACACACGTTTTTCAAGAAAAGGTATATGGACATCAATGTTTGCTTTCAGATACTCAATATGGTTTCCGAACGAACGACTGTCTTGCGTTGCTTTCCACAGATATTCAGTTAGCTTTTGCTAAAAAGGAGCAAATGGCTTCTGTATTCTTGGATATCAAGGGGGCTTTTGATTCAGTATCTGTTGAAGTTCTTGCAGATAAACTCCACGCTTGTGGCTTTTCTCCATTAATGAATAATTTTTTGTACAGTTTGGTATCAGAGAAACATATGAGCTTCTCTCATGGAACCTCTACAGCTTCCCGATTTAGCTACATGGGTCTCCCCCAGGGATCATGTTTAAGCCCCCTTTTGTATAATTTTTATGTCAAAGACATTGACGGTTGTCTAAGTGACAACTGTACGTTGAGACAACTTGCAGATGACGGCGTAGTTTCTGTCACGGGACCCAATGGGGTCGACCTGCAAGGACCCTTACAGGATACCTTGGACAATTTGTCTACTTTGGCTCTAGAACTAGGTATCGAATTCTCTACGGAGAAAACTGAGTTGGTAGTTTTTTCTAGGAAGCATAACCCAGCACAACCGAAGCCTCAAATTTTGAGTACACCGATAACTCATGCTATGTCCTTTAAATATCTTGGGGTCTGGTTCGATTCTAAGTGCACCTGGAGATCCCACATTGAGTATCTGAAGCGAAAATGCCAGCAAAGGATCAACTTTCTTCGAACAATCACCGGAACCTGGTGTGGAGCACATCCGCAAGATCTTCTAACGTTGTACCGAACAACGATTTTGTCGGTGATAGAATACGGTAGTTTTTGTTTTCAGTCAGCGGCTCGGTCGCACATCATTAAACTGGAACGTATTCAGTATCGTTGTTTCCGTATCGCGTTAGGTTGCATGCACTCGACTCATACCATGAGTATTGAAGTGCTGGCTGGCATGTTGCCACTCTCGGATCATTTTTCAGAATTATCGCTCCGGCTCCTCACCAGGTGTGAAGTTATGAACCCCCAGGTAATCGAAAACTTTAAGAAGCTCCTTGAGTTGAATCCTCAAACTCGCTTCATGACTTTGTACCATTTGTACATAACACAGGATGTCAGCCCTTCACCGAATATTCCCAATTGTGTTTGCTTCTCCAACTTCAGCAGTTCGGTTCATTTTAATTTATCCATGAAGCAGGAGCTTCATGGAATCCCAGAGGATCATCGTTCGATGATTGCTCAGGTGATATTTGCTGCAAAGTTTGGCCAAATTGATTCCACTAAATTGTTCTTGACTGACGGATCATTGATAGAGGAGTCAGCAGGCTTTGGTATATTCAATGAAATTTATAGCGTCAAACTTCAAGCTCCTTATTCCGTGTATGTCGCCGAATCAGCGGCAATACACTTTACGCTAGAAATTGTTGCCTCACTAACACCGGATCAGTATTTCATTTTTACGGATAGTCTCAGTTCTATAGAGGCTATTCGCTCCTTGAGGCCGGTAAAGCACTCCTCGTATTTTCTCAAGAAAATACAGGAGCTTCTAAGTGCTTTATTTTCGCGTTATTTCATCATCACCTTTGTATGGGTCCCGTCTCATTATTCAATTCCGGGCAATGAGAGAGCGGACTCGCTTGCAAAGGTGGGCGCTATAGAAGGCGATATTTATGATCGACAAATCGCCTTCAATGAATTTTTTCTTATTATTCGTCAACAGTTACTCGTCAACGGGCAGAATAAATGAAGTAAAGGAAATTTGGGGCGATGGCAACATTCAATCAGCCCATAGGTGTCGAAGAAATCTTAGTTTGGGGGGATGGATGTGGGTCGAGACTTCATTCGTGTGATGTCTCGCCGCATGTCCAATCATTATTCTTTGAACGCTCATTTATACCGGGTTGGGCTGAGCGACAGCAATCTCTGCGAGTGTGGACAAGGCTATCAGGACGCAGATCACATTATTTGGTCATGTGCCGAGCATCGTGGAGTCAGATCTGAGCTTGATGATTCCCTTAGGGCTCGAGGTAGACAACCCAATGTACCGGTTCGAGATATTTTGGCTCTGTGTGACCTGGCGTTTATGAAACTCATTTATGTGTTTTTAACTAACATTTTTTCCTTTCTCAAAAATGTTCAAGTTAAAAGAAAACCAAATATTGTATAGTTATAAGTTTTTTTGACAATTTGGAATTTAAAAATAAATGTGTTATGTAGACCATACTTAAAATTCCCGCCCATCTTCCCATCCTTAAAATTGTTATTCCTATTAACCTCGAGACGGCCGCGAGTAATCGGTTCTATCCTTCTAACTTTAGTTTTAAGATAACTGATGTATATAAATATGAAAACTTGGCTCTGTAAAGTTGATTCGATTGAGCCTGTACAAATAAATGATTTAAAAAAAAAATTGTAACTAAAAATATTTCGGTAATTTTATTCTAAAACCTCGTCCGAAACAGGTTTGATACATACTAATATTTTTTAAATAAATTCGCTTCTAAATTGGTACCAATTTGAGATCAAATGCTAAAAACTACAATTGTAAAATACCGAAAACTAATAAAATTGTGTGTAGATAACAAGTTGCTGTGAGAAATACATAAAAAGCAATGTGATAAGTTTTTCTACACTAAAAAAACAATGCACTTTATATTTAAGTGCAATCACCTATAGATTTGGGCAAAGTGCAAAGTTATTGCTCTGTATTGGTTCGGCACTTATTTTTTATAAAATGTGGTCAATTAACCACATGTGCAATAAATACATAGTCTTTAAGTGCAAGAGCTGAATAGATATTAATTATAGTGTACATGGATTACATTAACTTGTCCTAGCCAAAATCAAATGAGTTGTTTTGTACGTTTTATGTGAAAAGGTGCATGGATTTTATTTTTTCATAAAAAGTTTAGTATTGGATTTTTTGTACTTTTCATGTAATAAAACGAAATGTGTGAATAAAAGAAGTTTTATTTGTACCATCATAGAAATTTCATCACTTTTTGAAGCTATCGCGTGCAGGAGCTCTTCTGCGGGAATGGCAACAATGCTCGGCAGATCTGAAATATTCACAATAAACACCGTTAACATGGCATCAACAAGAACATCTATAGTAATTTATTACCCTAAAAAAATTAGTGCCTTCGGCTGGCAAACCAAGTACCTAACCAACCACACGGTAAACTTCACTTTGCTTCTCCATTTGGCATTTTTTTTTTGTTCTAGAAAAAGCAGGTTAGTGTTTTGTGTTCGGGGTTTTTTTTTTGTTTTCGTTTCTCTCGAAATTAATTATAGGGCGATAATATTATTATTATTAACGAAAATGAAGTTTTTTAAATGGTGGATGTTAATAATGATTATGAGAAAAAATCATACTGGCTCACATGATTTAAATTCAAAGCAAAAATTGACCGATTTAAGTGCCAATTTTAATAATAAAAATTATTGATTTATTTTCAGTGTAGGGTACAGACAAATACAGACGTTTTATTTGGATAAACATACAGACTTTTGAGAAAATCATCTGGCATCGCTGCCTCTTGGAAATCGTAGATGTCGCCTCGCAACGTCAACAGTGGGGTCGTCCCTGGCAGATGTACCGATTTTTTTCTATTCGGAGCAGTATGTTTGTTGTGTTATGGTTGCAAAACAACAAGCAAGCGAACCATCAAAAGCGTCTATTTTTATATTCACGGTATAGCTTCAGTTAGGAGTAATTTAAATATTGAAATAAATATTTCACCCGGCTTTCCACCGAGCAAAAGTAAAACCGCGGCGTTCCCATTGCCATTTTTGCCAGTATTTTGCGAAGCTGGAAAACAGGATCGTCATGACAATATACAACGCCCGTCAGCATGTTTTCATGCAACTATCACGGTACATTTTGAATCAAGATTAAGTGAACAACCATCGAAGTTGGTGAAAAACTTGATTCAGAACTTCAAATGCGATTATCTCGAAACCATATTTACAAAGTTGGTGGACATCATAATTCAAAACGGTTCGTTTGATTTGAACGCGGTTTTAATTTTTGAGTTTTACACATTTTTTCTGTCGTAGCTGTTTTCCTTTATCTTCAAAAATGGCTTAACGGTGCAAGCTGTTATGTTATCTTGATAAATTTGTGCATTGATTTTTATCTGAAGCTGTGACTGGAACAATATGCTAAAAAATGTGGTAATGTAGAACACACACACTCCACAAAAAGCTGACTAAATTGATTCTTCTCCGGGGTGAGTAGTGATTTACCTTTACAGTCATAAACGTGAATACCGCAGAGAAATATATAATTTGATGAAATAAATGCAGTAATATAAACTTTGTAAAATATATTAAAAAGAATGAAATAAATACCTATGCTTAAAAAAGAAATACATGAAGGAGCTCGATTCTGTCAAAATTCGGAAAACCTACTAGCGAAAATCGATTATCTACGTTACATTTTACAAAAAATTAAGATCGGCTCTACACAATTTCGCTTTCAGAAATATTCAAACGGCTTACAAACAAATATATCAAATGTAATGGACTTCATGTTTGAACGATCCCTTGAAACTCTTGCGCAATTGACCATTCCACTTAGGAAACGCTAATCAGCTCCCTCTTCCTCTTTGAAACACGTTTAATATGAAGCAATTCTAAATTTTGTTTCGATCGTCACACTTAATACCCCTCCCACCCTTCGGTGCGTGGTGTTTATGTACGACATACTTTTGTGTTTCCACTGGTTCCGTTTTCATTGCAAGCGTAAAATTTAACAAACTTTGCATTAACATTTTTTATCGCTCACAATATCGCATGTCATATCCGCATTCCGACCTTTTTATAAGATACGCTAGAATTGTTCGGTTTGACACGTTCGACAGTACCACCGGACCAAATGTTTGAGTTTCAGTGACTACACTGAAAATAAATCAATAATTTTTATTATTAAAATTGGCACTTAAATCGGTCATTTTTTGCTTCGAATTGAAATCATGTGAGCCAGTATGATTTTCATTTGCCGCACATAATTTTTAACACCCGTCACTTTAATACACAGGTTCGTTTCCAATGAGACTGATATGGTCCGCACATAATTTTCAATGGAGCGAGAAATGTCATTCAAGTGTGTTTTCACTTTGCCCTATTCTATCCATCTTCGCACGTAAAGCGAAATAAAAAACCGTGCGCGAAAAACAATCAGCTGCAAAATGGAGAAGCAAAGTGAAGTTTAGGTACTTGGTTTGCCTGCGGAAGTTACTGAATTTTTTGAAGATAATAAATTACTATAGATGTTCTTCTTTAACGGTGTTTTTATTGTCAATATTTCAGATCTGCCGAGCATTTTTGCCATTCCCGCAGAAGAGCTGCTGAACGCGATAGCTTCAAAAAGTAATGAAATTTTTTGTGATGGTACAAATAAAACCTCTTTTATTCACACATTTCGTTTTATTACATGAAAAGTACAAAAAATCCAATACTAAACATTTTATGAAAAAATAAAATCCATGCACCTTTTCACATAAAACGTAATAAAAAACTCATTTGATTTTTGCTAGGACAAGTTAATGCAATCCATGTACACTATAATTAATATCTATTCAGCTCTTGCACTTAAAGACTATATATTTATTGCACATATGGTTAATTGACCACATTTAATAAAAAATAAGTGCCGAACCAATACAGAGCAATAACTTTGGACCTCACCCAAATCGATAGGTGATTGCACTTAAATATAAGGTGGATTGTTTTTTGAGTGTATGCTTCTTTAAAGCCAAAATTTGTACAAAGTGGCCCACTCTATAGACGGTTGTGAAAACAAGTTAATAAAACCTTTATAAGTCCATAAAGATTTTGAATTTATTCTAGTGATAGATGACCACTTGAGAACCTTCATAAAACCTTTTGGCTGCCATGAAAACCAGTATGCGGCCAAATGGCCACAGCTGCAAACTTCGCTGTGGTTGGTTTTTGTTGTTCTGCTTTGTTCGATTCTCTGCTCTTCTGATTCATTTAGCAGTTAATAATATCGAAGAAAAAAGGTCAAGTGATGCGGAAAATTTTGTTCGATAGCAAAATATCCAAAGCAAATTGAGTTTTTTACAGCGTATTATGCCCCAAATTATATGCGCTTTTAATTTTGTGGTGAATATAGGCACGATAATTAATGCGCCTCGGAAATTATGCGAGTTCACAACAACAAACACAAAATTAATGCAAATATATTCGAAAAATTAATCATGAATTTCTTGAAAACTAAGGTTATCAAAAAAAAATGCAGAACTTGGTCTCCGATCTACAGTTCATTTGCATTACATTTAGAATTTGGTGCATTTATTTTTCCCTATTTCAATTATTTCGTATATTTCAATATGGCGATTGGAAAAAAAAATCACAATTCTGGCATAAAGCCAAATTATCTTCGCAATGACTACTTTAAAACTATTTGGTTATTTGGTGGCTTCCCTTAATGCCAATTTGCCGTTTAATGCATTAACTGGATGCAAAATGGTTATAAAAGGGTTTTTCACCTGACCATAATAAGATAATACGAATGAGTCTTAAAATGGCATTTCAAAACAGCATGTTATGAGTTCATAAAGTCAAAATAAAACCTTTGATAGGAGTAAGAGGAATTTGAAAAAAAAAACGAGGTTTTAAGATCGTTTTTAACAAGCTGTGTAGGTTTCCATAAACCTGACTAAAATATGAAACCTATTGGCAGCTCTTGGTGTCATAATAAAACTTAATTGTGGCTTTGATAAAGCCTTAATAAAACTTAATAAAGCAGTATGGTTTTGGCAATTTTACTAGGGAAGGCTCTCAGTAGCTTCTAAAACTCGTCCGTTGAGTAGCCCGCTGCTGGGTATTGCCGATAGTATACCTAGAAATCTAAAACTACCTGTTCTTGGTGTATAAATTCGTTCCACTTCTCGGAAAGCATCAGTATCAAATTTGTTTTGAGTGTTTAGTAAAAATTTCAAAATGGAATTCAATAAGGTTAAGTGTTGCAATCCCTTTCCTAAAACACGGTGCTCGGTAAAGCTTTGTAAATTAAACGAAAACATTATTCAAGAGCTAGTATTAATAAACTACCGAATTCCGTTGGATACGTCTTTATCAATCTTTGCTTCGTGTCGATTACATTTAAACAAAGTGAAACACGCAGAAACTGAGTACGATATCGATGAGCAACCTCACAACCCCGTTCCAAAAGGCGGGTGACTTTGACGAGATAATATTTCTGTTGAAAGAAAAATTTGCTGCGCCAGAATGTTCAAGGGAAGACCAAATAAAGATACTGTCAGTTTTACCACAATCTTGGAATAATCAAACGGTAATGGAACAGTTTAACACACACGAATACATTGTGAAGCAGGTTCTTCGCATAGCGGAAGTCAAAGGAGTATTGGCTACCCCCAACGAAAGGATAGGAAGCGGTTTGACGCCGGAAGTAAAAAATGAGATATTGAAGTTTTACGACAGTGACCAGATAAGCAGAGCCATGCCAGGACTAAGGGACTACGTTTCAGTAAGAAAAGATGGTAAGCGACAGCATGTGCAAAAAAGTCTTTTGATGTGTTCCCTTCGTGAGGCTTATAATGGCTTCAAAGAGATTAGTGAGACCAATATTGGCTTCAGTTCGTTTGCAGCTTTAAAGCCAAAGCAATGTAAATTACTTGGCAGCTCAGGTTCTCATAATATTTGTGTCTGTACCATTCACGAGAATATTAATTGATGCTACATAGTCTAAAAAAATATGCTTTGAAAATCGATACAAAATTTTACTTCGAACAACTATTATGCAACACATCGTCAAGATCGAAATATGGTTATCTCCGTGAATGTGAAAATTGTCCAAGCCGGTTAGCTTTTGAAAATAACTTTTTCAAGGAACTGGAGGAATGTAATGCATTTGAAATATCGTTCGAACAGTGGCTTTCAACAGACCGGTGTAATCTAGAGACCCTCTTACAACCAGTTGCTGAATTTGTATCATATTTTACCGAAAAGTTAGAAAAATTGGTCACCCATGATTATATCAAAACCGAACAATCCTCGTTTTTCCGACACACGAAAAATAATTTAAGCAATGGCGAACTTGTCATAGTGTGTTTTTCCGAAAATTATACATTTTTTCTTCAAGATGCCGAGTAAAGTAGTTATTGGAATAATAACCAAGCCACAATTCATCCCTTTGTTATTTACTATGTCGAATCAGGAGCTGTTAAGAATTTTAGCTTTATCGTTATATCGGAAGTACTTGAACATGACGCAATAGCGGTTCAGGTATTTATTTCAAAACTAATGAGCTTTTTAAAAAACAAACTAACGCAGTTGAAGATATTTATGTCTGATGGAGCTGCATCCCAATATAAAAATAGGAAAAGTTTAGCAAGCCTTTGTAAATTAAAATCAAAATATATGATAGATGCTGAATGGCATTTTTTTACTACATACTTCCCATGTCATGCGATGCAATTGTTTTTAGACAGTTTTTTTGTACAACCAAAGGTTATCGAGCTACAAATTATTAATTGAAGTGCTATTCAAAATGTTTACGCTTTTTTTTTAAAACTGACTCTTGAGTCCAAATATTGTTTGCATCAGTGCAATAAACTTACTTTCGTGGGTAAAACGTGTGTACAGGTTTTCAATTAAATCGGAAACTCTCGGTGGGTGGGGGGGTGACTTTTCGAAGAGACACTCTATGTTAGTTTTAAGTTAAACACGATTGTCATTGGGGTGGGTATTTCACCTATTGACGAATAAACAAATAATGATAATAATGATAATGATAGCTCTTAATTTAATGCCGAACTCGATTCAACTCACGTTGTTTGCAATAATTATCAACCTCAAGTTTATGTAAACTGCCATAAACCACTCCCTGACCTAGGGCAACATCCCCCAGCAAACAGTCCCATTATAAATCATTACAATTCGGAATAATCACTCGATCTGTATACACGAAGAACGCTACGTAATCGGACGCTGCCGGTTGGGGTAAATATTTTCCCGATAAGTTTCAGTGAATGAAAAACCTCCAGTTCATTTGTTAGTAAACACTGTTCCACCGATCATCGCCTAGATTGGCCATACCAACTAATGGTCGGCACCGGATCGGTGACGACGACGCCGACGACGGATTTGCCATAGTTTATCCCAATTATACACAAAACAGGCGATTGGAGGAATCTCAGTCAGCTGTTTGCTTACAACCCGGCTCAACGCTTTTTTATTCGCCGCTGGACCATTCTCCGGAACGAGCATCCACTACCGGATCTCTCGCTCCAAGATGATAATATTTAATTCCACAAGAATTTGTAAATGTTTATGATAGCCAATACTCAGCGCGAGAGGGCTTTCCCGAGCTATTTGATAAACAGTTTTATAATTTATAACAAAATATAAACTGTTTACCAGACTGGAGTGGAGCGGATTTGTACACAAAATGCGTAACCCGGTCCAGAGGAGGATGAGCGAAGGAGTCAGTTTGGACTTACCACATATTGTATAATCTTGTTGTGGTGTTTACTGGTAAAGAGAGAGAGAGAGAGAGAGAGAGAGATGATGTTTGTGATACTTTTGCTTATTTCACACAACGAAACCAATCACAATCGCGTGCCACACACCACGTGCAATTGGTTTACCATATTATTGGTGCCAGAGGGTGAAAGAGATCTTTTGTTTGGTACACAAACATAAGCCGGGGTTAAGTTTGTATTTAACCAATTGTAAACAGTTACAACCAGTTAGTGGAACTATTGAAGAGATTGTTTGTAAACAGCCTTCAGGGTTTTACTGCCATTTCGATGGAGGCCCGATTGAAAACTGTTGTATTGTTTGTGTAGTTCAAGGTCGCGTGTGAAAGATAACAATTTTGAAGTTGTTGTTCACTTGTTGGACTGGGAAATACTTCTTTAGGTGTACTAATTGAACAACATTCTAAAGATTTATTTAATCACAATTAAATAAAAGCCACAAAAGGACTTAACTTTTGCCACAAAAAAAAACCTTTTCTAACGATGCCTAACCAGCCGTGTAAAAAATAACGTTAGTTTAACGTTAGACTAACTAGTGAGATATGATTTCGGGCTACGCCTAATATCTTGTCTCAAAAAAGCCTGACACACATCTAGCATTAGACGAAGCGGTACCTATCATAAGTCAATAAGCAGACCTCCAGTGGAAATCGGTGAATATGCACTGAATACCGAACACTAAGTACACAAGTTATTCACAATTTATTCGTCCACTTACCGTTAATCGTTTAGCAACGCACAAAACATTCGATTCTGATAATTTTCTTCCAATTTAATACGGAAAAGTTGCCACTGCTATGTACCTATTTTAATAATATTACGAAAAACATTAATCCCATCTGTGTACATATGTTAATCGTACTGATTTTAATCATGAGAAAATGTAAACAAGTTAACGCTCTCCACTACTACACCCAAAATTAAATTTCTCGCATGAAGTAGATCATTTGACAGCACTTTAATTGTGTTGGATAGCCTGCATATAACCAAGACAAAATGAACGGGTTTGTTTGTTATTCTTCCATGAGAATATTGACAACAAGACTCACCATAACGTTGGGCATAGAATGCTCTATGAATTGAACTAGTGTGCGTGTTGATGTGTATGCTATACAGTATGTGAGCAGTGCCGCAAAATTCAACAGAGATAGAAAAATATTATTAAATGTGGGATTTTATTTCTCGGTAAATATTGAAAAAATCTACAATTAGAAGCATGTTATTATTTATTAAATCTATGGAAAAATAAAATAGTTTAAATTTGGGCGATTTGAAGCACTCCCACAAAACAGGTGATACTGATGTACTGCCAAAACCATTTCATTCGAATAGGAGTCATAATAAAATAGTTTGGCAACATCAAGCGTTTACGTCGATTGTAAACACGGTTCAGAATAGGTGCAAGCGTATTTAAATTATTGTGAAAATTAATCCCATAGTTTTCTCGTATTTTATCACGTATTCGTAGATTCTCGTGTGGCTAGTGTAATAAGTGAAGTGTGATTTTTATGGTTTGTGCAATTCCGCAACGAAAATGTGTGAGGATAAAGTGCAATTAAAGAGAAAACTTGGAGTCTGGCTCGGGTATATTCCTTAGTACGGTTAGATTAATACGACGAATTTGTAGTGCAAAGGTAAGAAATTGTGTTGAAAATCTGACTGCTTATTATTTTTACGAAATTTAAGTCACCGAAACGTTTTTGTAGCTTTTAATTATATTCAAGACCTAATTTTATTTGCCAGGATTATATATTTTTGGTTACTGCGTCCGTTTATTGGAGAAATTAAACATCTTTTTACGTTTGAAGTTGGATGACTGCAGAATGTGATGAATATATGTACTATGGTGAACATAGGTTCCGCTTCCCTATGAGCCTGCGTAGGCAGAACATATTATAACGGCAGAATGGATGGTGACACCCGTATCAATACAAAGGACAAAATGTTGAAGAAAATCCACTTGTTGGGGGGGGGGCGGCGGGGGTGGGTGGGTGTGTTGTGGCGGAGGGGTGCTTTGGGGGGGGGGGGGGGGGGGGGGGGGGGGGGGGGGGGGGGGGGGTGTGGGGGGAGTTGTGGTGTGGGTGGGGGCGCTTTTTTTTTTTGTTTTTGAAAAAGGAAAAAAAGGGGGTGTTTTTTTAAAAAATTATATTTTTTTTTTTTTTAAATTTTAAAATTAATTATTTTTTTAAAATTTTTTTTTTGGGGGTCGGGGGTGGTTTTTTGGTGGGCAGTGCCTTTCAGTATACATAAATTGTATGAAAACCCGAAACATGTTAACTTAAAACAAAAGTAGGTCGACAAAAAATGCATTTTAACGTTTCCCTATTCTATACCGGGTGTTATATAAGCATTAATTAAAAAATGAGCTAATTTTCGGGTAACGTAACTGCATAAAGGACTTAATTTTATGTTTAAATAGATGTATCACAACAACATCTTGTAGAAGCTTAATAATAAAGGCTACTTGCTATTATATTATTATAAAACTAAAATATATATACTTTGCTCGTTCCTTACAAGGTCTTACTTTTCTCACATAAAAAAATAATAAAGATAGCATAAAAGACATAAACGTTATTTATACAAATTACAATTTTGAAAGAAATTTTTAGAGCAAATTAAATTACTTGACAATGTAAAAAGCGGCTACTGTAAGTCAAGAGGAGAACATAATATGCGTATGTACAAAATATATCTGACATTTACTGGATTGTTACTGAAAAAAATAAAAATGAGATAAGTATTAATATCTTACTAGTCCAGGAAAAGATGAAAACAGAATAGATCATTCCAAATATCAAACATAAAATATTAATTAATATTAATAAATAAGACATGTTGAAAATTTTGTTATACTGTCCTATTTACATTTCAAAGCTAGAAATTGGAGTGATCGAAGAGCCCTGTTTGATGATATCTGCAATAAATGGCTTATATTATCATTATACTACTAAATAAAATATTTAAATAAATTCCTATACTGCTTATAAGTGCATGCCATAAGCATGACTTTTATGAATATAGTAGTTGAAATTCAAAAGTGCAATTTTAAAGTAAATGTTATGCTAAAATGCTGAAAAACAAATTGAGCCTTTCATCCATGTCATGTTGCACCAGGCTCTTTAAATAAATGGTTTTGGAACGCAAAGTTGATTGCAAAGCGTGCTGAAATTAATAATTGATATGAGAATGGAAAATTATATGATAAGATTTACAGGTCACACCCCCTCACTTTGCTATTGTGAAAATGACAACATTGCCCAAGCTACGCCAACCAGCGTCTCCATGTTTCAGCTGGCCTTCTTTCGTGATCATATGACTCGTGAAGGCGTAAGGACCAGAGGTCTGTCGCACCCTCCTTCGAAGTTGTCAACTCACCATTTGAAGCCCAGCTCATAGTTCTCTATTCTAGGAATGGAAAAACTAAATTCACTGTTTGTTACAGCTGTTTTTCTTTTATATCTATCCCTGATGAATGTTCCTATGATTCATTCATAGTAACCGCAGTGATTGCATCCAAACATCTATTGTTTGTTGTTGACTACTATGTTAGTCTACGACATTCTTATTTCCAGAACAGGTATGGTTCAAGTCTGGAAGGCATCTGGATTATCCTCTGAGTCGGACCCATGGTGACTCTTGAATGGTATCTCAATTGATGGTTGGAACTCTTGAACAGTACCAGCTAATGGTTGGTCTTTTTCTTCTTCATGTTCCGATTCTGGTTGTTAAATATCCGTTTGTGGATTGCAGGCCAAACATATCCACCAGGACACCCTGTGGTGTCGAATCTACTGCAATGGACGTCTAGTCGCTGGAACGATGCTTGAGTTAATTTGTGTGTGACCTGATGAGTTTCTTCCATCCATGCCACTCATCCAGCAGCACATTATAGTTTACAAGGCCGATCACTTCGATGATCACACCAGGAACCCACTGCCACTTTGTGTTGCTATTGTAGACCTTGGAGAATATTTTGTCACTTTTACGGAAATCACGTTGAGTTGCGCCGTGCTTCTTATTGAACTGCACGATCTGGCGATAATTGAGGACCACTGGCTTCGGTTGGTCGTAATAAAGGAGATTCAGCAGTTCTCAGGTTTTGACCAAGCATCTCGTGCCATTCCGAATAACTGGTATACTTGGAGGAAAGTTTCAGGAGCAGTGTTTCGAAGATGTTCTCCCCTTCGTTGATTTTGAGCGATGACCTCTTCAATGTGTGTACAAATCTCTCCGCTTGACCATTGGACTGGGGATGATACGGTGAGATTTGGAAGTGCTGAATGCCATTTTTTTTGCATAACACCGCCAACTGTTTTGACGTGAACTGGGTGCCGTTATCGGAAACGATGACATTGGGAACGCCAAAGCGTGCAATTAGTCCATTCTGGAACTCGGTTACTGCTGATGTTGTCGGGCCACTTAGAGAAAGGTTACTTCTGGCGCAGTATGAACGATTCTTGACGAATTCAGCAATTTTGTCATCGATTCCCGGTCAGTAAACGTGGCTACGTACAACAGGCTCATGCGCTCCATTACCGGATGCTCTTTGTGTAATTGCTTGAGAACTCGTAGATGGATGCTGTCCGGGACCACCAAACGATTAGAGAGTATCACCACGTACCGACTTGAACGTCACAGGCTATTAGCATACATAAGTGATTCTTTTTTGTTTTAATTTAAAAACAATCAATTTTTGCTTTCATACAGATCTGGTTGATAATATAGTTTTCTCTTTCAGGGTAGAAAATGGTTCAAAATTGCCTACTTCTTTTTATTTCATTCAGTTTCATGCCATGTTTAATACTATTAAGCCATATCCTTCAGCTGCTAAATAATGTTGCGAAATAATTCGTTTCCGATTTTATAACTGAGGCTCGACCCCTTTTATGAATGCAACTTCATGCTCTATTCGCGTGAACTTATTTTTTCCAGACTATACTACTAAGAGCAATCGTGCCGGTTGTTGTCATTTGCGCTACTAATTTAGTTGCGCAGAGCGCTTTCATTTCAGTTTAGTCACCCATCACAACACCGGTCGTTGCTAAATATTACAGTAGCCATTCAAAAATACTATCTGCCACACCGGGGACATCCAAATAAGTACCAACTAAAATTAGCTAAAAACAATTGGCAGTACGTTTTTTAACATCTGCAAATAGGAAATGGGTAGTTTTTTACACCAATCATCGGATTCAAGCGACGATGATCTGGACTTCATGAGTCTGATGCAAGCACAGTCCATGTTGTCCGGAGAGGATAGGAAAGGTTTTGTGCGGGAAAGATACTATTTACAAGGTGGCCACAGATTTGGGAAAATCGGGAAATGTGGAAAAAATACGGGAATCTAAAATCATCGGGAAATATGCGGGAAAAAGTCGTGAATTTCAAAATCCATCTGGATTTTTTGTCATACGGAAGGAACCATACGCACACCTTTTTCAAACGATTTGAATAGCGTTTTTATCATCTACTCGGTTCAACGATCTCATTAACGGAATGAAACACGTACTTAAAAATTATGAACTTTACACGAGACGTAATTCATGTTTGTAAAAAGTCGGGGAATGTAAAGAAAGATTTCGTGTAAAATTATGTCTCATGAAACTGACACATACACATATAGAAATTTACATGACATTTTGGTAGTGTGCAGTGTTTAACATTGGCATGTGGATCATTTTCTGCTGCCTTTGTTCAGCCTGTTCAAAAATGTACCGCTTAGAAAATCTGGCTACATGCACACTACCAATATGTAATGTAAATTTCTGTCCCCAGAGACCGAGACGGAGCGATGAGAAAATAAATTCAATCAAACATATCTTTCGTCGAATTGCGTATGTGTCAGTTTCATGAGACATAATTTTACACGAAATCTTTGTTTACGTTCCCCGACTTTTTACAAACATGAATTACGTCTTGTGTAAAATTCATAATTTCTAAGTGTATGGCTGTGACATGTGAGGTTTCGCACTTGTCTTACTTTTGTTTTTATTTTACTTGACTGGAACTCCTTTTGTGTTTGTTTTGACTTAAGCATCGCTTTTGTATGCATTACTGTAAATTTCAGTGCAAACGTTAACATTGCAAGTTTTTTACAATATTTTTTCATTTTATATGCTAGACGAGTTCCACCAACCTGGGGTGGTGACACTGCTATCATTTTTAAAACATCATAAAGTCTCAGTGCGTTTGCATAATGGACTAACATTTGTTACAGCAGTGGAAAGAAACCTATTATGCCAGTCATCTTACAGCAAAAACAAGGACACCAAATGCATCAGAAATTTTTTTTTATAATCGAATGCTTTTCAAAAAATGAGCTGTGCATCTTTCAACCCCTGTTAAATAGACTAAATCCGTAAAAAAATGCGGAATGGGTGAATTTGCTTTTGTAAACAAACATTTGCATCGACGGTTTTTAACGAATAAAAGCTCAATTTGAAAAATGAAACCACAATTGGCTAGCAGAAGCTTTTTTTTTACCAGATTGTGGGCTTAGTTAAATAAATTGAGCTTTTATTCGTGAGAAATCGTCGATTTAAATGTTTGCTTACAAAAGCAGATTCACCCATTTCACAAATTTCTCCGGAAATATAAAATGTCGACCAGTTGATGCATGACGATATTTTTGATCACTAGAATTGCCTACATATGGAGAGCTTTAGATAAAAATGATGTAAAATCGTTTTTCCACTGAAATTCTGCGAAGTTCGTTAGGTAGAAAATGAACAAGTTGCTAGAAGAGCGCTACAAATGTTGCCCCATTTGAGGAGATTTGTCGACGAAGTCAGGAAGCAGGAAGAAAGAAAGCTGAAGGAAAGTCATCCGAATTTCAAACGGAGCTTTTCGTTGGTATTCCGATCAAAAGTGTTCGCTGGTGTGGTTGATGCGGTAGACGATAAGATGCTGGGACCAAAGTTGAATTTTGTCATCATGTCTGCAGCAATGGTCGAGTCGTTTCCCAGACCGCATCGCAATAACTTCGTTTCTTTTTGACGATTTGAAAATTGTTAATTGTTAATTGTTAATTGGCAATCAAGAAAGCAATTGAATTTGCAAAAATTTCCGAGAAATACGTTTTGGCATTCCGCAACGTCTGTCGATCTTTTTACTATGGTTTTCTGAAGTAGCTACTCAACAAATCTCCATTAAAACACCCTTTAAGGTGAAAAGGGATGGAGTCCGAAGAATTATAGGTTAGGTTAATTATCACTTTACTGAAGTCCTAATAGTATTTGATGTTTGTGCTCAGAAAACTTTGAAGTGATAGGGACTTGATCGCGTATGTCCTTAACGCGTTACGTCTTCTGTCATAACTCGTATCAAGGACATCGCTAAAAAGCTTCTGGAGCTGTGTCAGGAAACGTTCGTAGATACAGACTTTCTCAGCGCTGCAGTTGCTCACAAAGTGAAATAACTGATTTGTCATTCAAAGAAGGAGCTGCCAAATTTGACAACATTTGTTGAAGAGGTGCTCATCCTGTCACACGAAAATGCGACAATGGAGCGAGGATTTTCAATAAATGAAAAGTGTCGGGTGGTGAACAGAACTGGAACAAGTTTGGAAACTCAGAAAATTGTCTACGAACTCTCAACGACGTTGAAATCAAGAAATACTTGATAAAATATCCATGCAACGCACGTGCATCATTGTGTAGTCTAAAACCTCAAATGCTTTACTATTTTTTCGATGTTTATGCTTCTAGCAACTTGAAACATCAATGACTAATATAGAGCGATTTTTGTTCTCGTTTGCAAAATTAAAGACCAAAGCAGGTTACGCAATACGCAAGAAGCCCGATTTGCGGCTGTGACCCGTCTTTTTGCCTAAATGAAACAAGTCAGAATTTCAGATTGAATAATTTCCTCGAAAACTTCAAATCTATTAATATCTATTAATCCAATTTACATTAACTCATTTTCCCTTAACGCAGTTTGGTATTGCCCGGATAATGATGCCTCCAGAGCAACACTAAATATTGGATACCCTAGTGGCCCGAGGTAGACAACCCTTCCGCGAGGTAAGAGATGTTTTGGGAATGCGTGATCTCCCCTACATACAAGCGATCTACGAATTTGTAGCCGGCCCTAAGTCGGCTAACTAAACTGGTCTACTAGGGCGTTTCCGTAAACTTGGTTTAGCAAACAAATGGCTTATGCGCCACCTCGTTAGATGACCACTTGTCGTTTTGCGATGCCCGGCAACTCAAACCTCAAGGCGAGTTCAGTCTAACACAAAGGGTTGGAACAAACTAGTAGACGCGAAAACTTGAAAATACTCAAAGCTATCATCTCCCAACATGAAGCGAATGCACTGCAGTGACCTATTTTCATCACTGGACAAATTTTAATGAGCACTACAATGATCGTTTCAGGACAAAACTGCAAAGTGGTCTGAGATTCCCTAGCAGTCCAACTTGGAGTACAAACAACGAAATCTACAACAACTACAATGAATAAACGAGAAAAATCTCTTCAAAACAGTGCACTCATTATACGAAAACTCTACCTAACAATTAAACGAAGAATATGTAACATTAGTAAAAAAGAACATTTATTTTTACGGAAATGAAAAGTTAAGGTAATTTATTGTATCTACATAATTTTATTCGGGTACCTTCCAGTTCATTCTCGTTAGCCTTCTCTCTTTCCTCTCTACCTACTGTGCGGATTATTTCTACCTTTCTGTCTATTAGCTATTTTTAGAATTTGCGCTTCATAGTTCTCGACGCATGCATGCGGACATTTGTAAGCATACTCACGATTTGATTCGGTTTGGTTTCTGCCTTACCGATTGCTCCTCACTCTTGTCACGTCGCCCCTGCGACGCTGGCTTCACGGAAGACACTAGCAGTTCCGATAAAGCCGATAAGTCTGACCTCAATGTGTCACCACGCTATTAAATTCCCCGCCATTATGTCCCAACTGTACTTTCCTTTTGTTTCCGTGCTACTTGTACCTGCCCAGCAAGCTATTGGTCAACCATCTGCGCCTAGCTCCTGAAATGGGCTATAGGAACCGAGGACTTGATTGCAGCCGCAGCCACGAGCAGCAATTATTAACTTAAATAAGGTACCTGCCTAGACCCTACCAAGCGATAATGTGACCCATTAACCTCGAGCCAGCCACGAGTAGTTGGATCCCCACTTACTAACACCATAAAGCATATAATTGTAAAACAACAAAATAGAATATCGGCTCCGCAAAGTGTCACACACGTCTGAGCCATACAAATAAACGAACTAAAAAAAAAAACTCATTTTCCCAATCGGGAAAATTAGGCAAAAATGCGGGAAAAATGCGGGAAAAATGCGGGAATTTTTAAGATTGTGTGGCCACCCTGTATTTAAAATTATTTATTTTAATTATTATTAGGTGCGCAAATAAGTTCTCGCTGTTTGTCAATAGATGCCTCTAGCAGTGAGAGCTGGTCGGACATATTTAATGTGTGATGAACCATATTAGACATACACAGATAAAAGGAAAAATTGAATTTTCTGCGTTATCTAATGCACATAAAGGGAATGCTATATTTGGCAGAAAATAATGGAATATTTCATGTAAATTTAAACCAGAGAACGCCTGAATCTAGCCTGTTGTATCAAAGATTGCAAACATTGTTGTATGGCGCATGAAAGATTGCAAACAATTACGTTGTTTACGCCTCCTTTGGCTTGGAATTAAACGACATAAAATTGGCTTCAAATTCCACCATATCACTCTCTAAAATCAACTCTACTCTCAGTTTGCCAGTCTGTAAAGAAACAATTCGGAAGGCTTTGCAGACCAGTCCGAACACTATTCGGTCAAAAATGAACAGAGCACCAAATCATACCCCAGTGCATAAACAGAAACGAATAGAATTTGCCAGACTCACGCCAGTGGGACACAGTAAAATCTTTGTAAATTTCATGTTTTTAAACTGATGAACCCAACTATATTTTGTTCAATTTTTTATTATTTAAATGTTCGTTTTTCAAATCTAGGTGATCTTTTCCGATGGAAAGAAATTCAATCTAGATGGTCCCGATGGATTTACTGGCTATTTGAGAGATCTACGGAAGGAACCAGAGTACTTCTCCAGCCGTAATTTCGGAGGAGGGTCTCTTATGGTTTGGCCTTGATTTTGTGCTACAGGAAAGCTTAATTTGGCATTCACATCTTGTAAGATGAACTCGACGGACTATATTGAGGTTCTTAACAGCTGCTTAGTTCCGTTTAAAGCAAAGTACAAAACGAAAACAGGGTACAAAATCGGAACGACGAAAAATGGGATCTAAATCAGGGAAAACATCGATTGGCCAAAAAACATGGGGGTGGGGTGAAAGGGAAGGAAATTTCTATTATGAAAAAATAGCTGAAAAATGAAAAATATCATAAACAGTAAAAAAAATATTAAATATTAAAGAGATCTTATTAAAATATTATATATAAACATACCATCAATAATATAAATAATGTGTAAAATAAAAATAAATAAAAAAAAATGTGTGTGTGTGTGTGTGTGTGTGTGTGTGTGTGTGTGTGTGTGTGTGTGTGTGTGTGTGTGTGTGTGTGTGTACAATCCAACTCCCACTGTCCGGCAGTGCTTTTATGGAAGAAAAATGTCTGCAGCTATCATGCTTTTATCCTAATCCCAAACTGTAAACATTTGTAGCCCGGGTGTTGAAAGGTGATAGCTCTGTTGAGATCTAGTGACCCATTTCAGAATGCCTGGTCACTCACGTCCATTCCGAGGTCACTTTCACTTACAACAAGCCCCGCATAAACACAATACTTATATCAATTGGATATTTGTACTATATTTACACTTCCATTATCGCAACATGTTTTGTTACGATCATGGCACGTATTTAGTAGTATGTATTTTGTATTTGTTTATAATTGCTTAGATCTCACCAGTAATGTTTGATGTTTCCTTGCTGATCCTGCTCCTTTTGTTCCACTTTTCGTATTTTTTTTTTCGTATCTTCCGCTGTATGATGTGCAGCCATATACTTACTACCTAAGCCACGTGCGACGCTGGCTGAACAGCTGCTTGAATTCCACAACCGCTCGCGTCCATGCAACCATCATTGTAAAACCGCATGCAGACCAAGGTTAGTATGAAAGGTGAAGAAAAAGAAAAAGAAAAAAAAATTTGGTGTATGGAGATTATAGGTGATATTCTCACAACGACTCTTTGTTTCTTTGACTGGAAATTTTGAGTCACTCCAAACTTACCACGAAAAAAAAAAAAATATATATATATATATATATAATTGCTTGGCTAAACCCTAAATTACAGCCTACCCTACAGCTTGTGATCTACTTGCTATCCCAAATTTAAATATATTTCATATAAGAGCTAATTTGAAACATTGAAAAGAACTTGTCTACCTGTTATCTTGCGGGTTTATTTTTTATTTGTTTGTCCTTTCTATTAATTTAACGTGTGATATGAAGGGTAAAATCTCATTGCCTCGCATTACAACCGATTTGCCGTTTTTGAACTTTACAAAAAAGGAGGTTATACGAAACGGGTCTGATACCCTGATCATAACATTCACCTCCCTCGAAAATAGTGCAATTACATTCAGTTATTAGTAAATTAGCAAACCAGATATTTTGATTATTCATTCCATACAACAAATGGATGAACTACAACACAAATTGCCACGAAAATGAAAAGTGTACTCTAAGTCTTTTCCTTCGATTGAAGGTAATAAGTCCAAGAGTGAATTGCATAGCTCGCCAGTATCACACCTATGTCAGTGCCTTTATATAAACGTTCTACAACGTGGCAGTTAAACAATGACTAGAATTTCTGATACTTTCACTATTGATCAAACTCTTAATCTAACATGCATGTTTACAGCACGAGAGGGATCCCTTTAATTCAAGAGACTATTAAAGCAAAGCTAACCGATATAGAGAAGAATTGTTCTATGACCTCAAGGCTACTCCCTAAGCGGACCCTCCGCGTCCTACTCTTTTCATAAAACCTTAGCCTTTAATTCTTTGTCAGCATCTCTCCTAAGTAACATTTTTCGATGACCTTTATTTAGTTCGAGAGGTCTGCTCCCTAGCTTAATAATATGTTGTTAGAGTTAGTGCTTTGATCACGGCTGCCGTATACTTATTATTCAGGACTGATAGTGAGCAACTATCATGATCAAAACACTCACCCTTTTCAATAATGAAGCGAACAATAAGATTATTAATGATACCAACTGTATTTTGATGTTTAATGAATGACAATTAGAGAATAAGCAATAATGAAAAAAAACTGTCAAGCAAATGAAAAGGGAACTTTTTGTCGTTTCCCTAAATTATTTGATATCAGGTATATGTAGATTGTTCCTAGCTTCGTCTAATAGTGAATTGCGGTTAAACCCGCCAGTATCGCACCTGTTTCAGTGCCTTCAAACAAACGTACTACGACGTGGCAATTTAAAGAAAGCATAGTGTGATACTATCACTGCTGATCATGTTCTTGGTCTCCCATGCTGGCCTTTTGCATGAGATTAGCCCTCTCACCTACGACAAGGTAACAACCATGATCTTCGAGAGGGGGTCCATAGCAAATCAATTTTGTGCACCTAAAATAATATGTAGGTATGATCCATAAATTATGCTGGAATTATTCCAATTTTGGGTTAAATTTTTTTTTTTAAACTTTAACCACAAAGAAATCGATCGTGACTGCACTGCTACTCAGATTTATTAACACGTCCGTTCCTTTAGCTATGCAGCTTAAATATTGCTGTAAAAGAAGGATAACTTTGGAGTAGACCTTCAATTTTCAGAAAGCTGACTTACTTTTGCGATCTCACGTTCTTTTACGACCGCAACTGCGTAACATGCTCCCCAATAAATTTAGTCAAGAGCACTCGTGCACGTAAAGAACTACGGCAGCCCTAAGTTTGCACCTTCAAAACTGAACAAATGATCCATGAAAAAATGAAAATCGTTCTATAAATACGCATTCTTGACCCATAAGACTCTGGTGAAAATCCACAAAAAAAAATAGAAATGACCCCTAAAATTCATCAATTTGAGCCATACTTTTAGCAAAATTTAGCAATAAAATGTAAAAAATTAACCGTTATATGTCAAGGGAATGATATATTTATCTTTCTTCTTGGTTTTCATCACAAACCTTATTATAAACTTCAAGTGGATCCTTCACCATATTGGCCACTCCCAGAACCACCGGAACGTCCGTAAAATCGTAATTGTTACTTACTACAGGTTCCCTCAAAAATGTTCGGTGAGTGGCCAATGTAGCCAATGGCTTTCTCAAGTCTATCAAAATCATAATTATGAAAAATCATGAAGATAGAGCTGCCGCACGGCATGTTTTGGAGTAAATGGCCACTACTACATGTTCCTTCGGGGACGTTCAGGTGGTTCCGGGAGTAGCCAATATGGTCAAGGACCCACTTTGAGTTTATAGTAAGGTTTGTGATGAAAAACCAAGAAAAAGGGGCGGCCACATGGCATGTTTTGAGTAAAGAGGAATAAAGAGTTAGCCGCATCCAGGACCCTTCATCAGAACCTGTTTCACGGAAATGGCCATATCTCAGTCAATTTAAGGGCGATTCCTGTAATGAACATTTCATCCGCTTGAAAAATATTTTGTCTTTACGTGCGTTTACTGAATTTTTTTTTGACTACGGTATCTTGTACAAAACCTCATCATAAATTCAACATGTGAGATAGCCTGTCCGGAAACCCGGAACAACTCCGGTGTCCAGGGGCCGTGGCCAATTATGTTACCGAGATATAAAATTACATTAATTTTACAGTCAAATGCTCCTTAGCGAAATTATATCGGATAATATTTTATGAAGTTCATGAAGAGCACTACAAAGTTGATCAAAAATGTGCCTGTCTCGATCATTTTGTCTATCCCCTGTATATAATTGTTTGGATTTCCCATTAACATATTGCAGAATATACTGAAAAGGTTCAATAACTTGCAATATTGATCCACAGAATGTAACATTTTTGCACTAACATATGTGCATATTATCCATAAAATATTGAAAATGTTCCATACATAAATTGCCAATGATCTCAAATAGTTTGTATAACAAATCGTAATCTTCAAAAAATGATTCATGATTATTTGATCTCCCCGCAACTGCGACACATGTTTGTCAATAAATTTGGTAAAGAGCTCTCCTGCACATAAAGAACTACAGGTCAAATTTATGACTTGATTAAACTGTTGTTTTAGAAAATTTGATTTAAATTATGCCGGGCAGACGCTTGCTGTCCAACTTGCTATCGCTCGTTGGACCTAACTACAAAAAACATCTCCGTTTGCCTTATACCGGGCAAATGCTTGAATCAGTCGTTTGCCTGGAATCTAATCTACGCTATGTTAATACTTCGGATGTCGGAAACATCGACCGCTTTCTGGCGCCTTGTTTCTGCAATCTTCAATACGGTTCCGCGAAAACTACGCAATCCTTCTTTTACAGCAATATTTTATCCGGATACCTGAAAGAACGGACATGTAACTAAATCTGAGTAGTAACGCAGTTACGGATCAATTTAACAATCTCTAGGGATCAAAATTAACAAAAAATAGTGCCCCAACCTGCAAAAATGCAGGCATAATTTATGGATCATACCATATAGTTTAGCGAACAAAACTGATTTACTATGCATCATTTTTATAAGCTTATGGTACATTATTAATCATTTTATGGATCATTGGCAATTTATTTATGGAAAATCTATATAAATAAAAATGAGTTGGGGTTTCCTTTGTCACGACTTAACTCGGAGACTGCTGAGCCGATCGGCGTGAAAATTTGTATGCAGGTTTTTTTGGGGCCGGGGAAGGTTCTTAAGATAGTAAGAGACCCTCCCTCCTCTGAAAAGGGGGGCTCCCATACAAATGAAACACATATTTCTACATATCTCAAGAACTGATCATGCAAAGGAACCCAAATTTAGCATGCAGAAGTTTTTGGAAGCCAGAAATGTTTCTTACAAATGAAACAAAAGTTTCTGCATATCTCAAGAACTAATCAAGCAAATGGAACCAAATTTGGCTTGCGGGGATTTTAAAGGCAATAAATGTTTCTACAGTAGTTTGAGACCCCTCCTCTCTCTGGGGGGGGGGGGGGCGGTCTCCCATACAAATGAAACACAAGTTTTTGCAGAACTCTAGAACTAATCAAGTAAATGGAACCAAATTTGACATGTAGAGGTTTTTGAAGGCAAGAAATGTTAAATGGTAACTCGAGACCCCTCCGCCCTCTGTTAGAGGGGGGTTCTCATACTAATGAAACACAAATTTGTGCATAACTCGAGAATTAATCAAGCATATGGAACCGAATTTGGCAAGTGGAGGTTTTTGGAGGAGAGAAATGTTTCTATGGAAGTTTGAGACCCCTCCGCCATCTGAAAGGGGGAGGGAGGGGGGTTTCCATACAAATGAGACACAAATTTCTGAATAACTCGAGAACTTATCAAGTTAATGGAACCAAATTTGGCATGTGGAGGTTTTCGAAGGCAAGAAATATTTCAATTGTGATTTGAGACTCCTCCGCTCACTGAAAGAGGGGTCTCTCATACAACGGAAACACGAATGTTTGCATAACTCGAGAACAAATCAAGCAAATGGAACCAAATTTGGCATGTGGGGGATTTTGAAGGCAATGATTGTATGGTGGTTTGAGAAACCACCCCCCTCTGGAAGGGAGGGCTCCCATACAAATGAAACACAAATTTCTACCAAAAATGAAAATTATCCAGGTTACTTAAACACGTATATTTCTCTGGTAAGAAACATGTTTTGATAGAAATTTGAACCCCTGCTTATTCAAAAAAAAAACTCATTTTGAAAAACAACCATAAACGTACCAGTTATATTAAATTTTCCTTCATTTAGTTGCAAGCGTAGCAGCGCACGCACCGGGTTCAGCTAGTATCAAATAATTTATGGGACAAGCGACTATATTTTATTGCACAAAGGTTACATTCTATGGATCAATTTTACAAGTTTAAGGAAAGTTATTGAACCTTTAATGGATCATTTGCAATATGTTTATGGGTAATCCGTACGCTTTCAACGAGCATGCCCTAGATATGAAACGGTACATTTTTGACATTTTGTTGCTAAATTCTATATAAAGTATCGATCAGAGTGATGAATTTTATGGATCATTTCAATTTTTTTATGGATATTCACCAGAGTCTTATGGGTCAAAAATATGTTATTCATTACACTATTTTCAATTTTTTATGGATCGTTTATTACTTTTTATATGCAAAAGTACGTTTGCCAAATTAATATGTATTCATTAAAAAACAAAAGTGCGGCTATAAAAAATAGCCACTTAATTTCATGAATTTGAATCAATAAAGGCTTTTCTATTGCAAATTTTCAATTCAGGTTTGAATTTCATTCCTGAACAAATCCATTTAAACATATTACAAGGAGAAATGAAGTTTTATACCCGGTTTACAAGTTACACCATAAACGTGTGTGCGGCTATAGAAACTAGTCGCAGTGTATAACATCGATGTACCTGAGTCCGTTAATTTTGTATACATTCGATATTCGAACAACATAGTTTTTAGGTTATGGCATTGAAGATTACGAGCAAAGAAAGGTCTCATTTTATCGTTACAGGTATTCCACTAAAAAGCTCGCACTCTCCAGGATTCATTGAAGATTACACTTTTTTCGACATGGTTGATGTGCGGCTAATTTATTGCGATTTTAATTTTTGTTTCGCTGAGTAGAACCATTTCCAATGTATACTATTGTTGTTGTATACGTATATAGTTGTTAATTAATGATCACTATTCAACGTTGCAATAATAACAAACTTATTTAATACCAGTTAAAACGATTCAGCCTAAAAAAAAAAAAAAACAGTAATCACAAATAAGAAATGGAAGCAATCAATTTTCTTCCCGTCCTTTGTGCTCTGTAGTAGTGACCGTTGAAGAGGTCTCCCTTGCATCACCCCATCATTATCCAGATGTTACACATCAACCGCAAGGGCAGACGACATCGTCGAGCAACCAAACCAACCAATCGTCGCGCATCGATCGTCTCTGCCTTTGTGTGAGCAGCGTGCGAGGGGGTTTCTGTTCTTGGTCGTTGTAGCTCATCTTGATTGATCTCTTCTTTAAGCGTAGCGGTTTGAACAGCCTCGGTGTGTTCAAACAATCGATCAACGATCAACTCGACGGATGACGACGTGCGTCGTCGTCGTCGTCGTCGTCAGCCATCGCCCGAAGCTCCGCCCTCATTTTTCAAGTTTTCGGTTAGCGGTAGCACACAAATACAAAGAAGACAGCTTTGGCGCTTGAGGTGGTATGATGAGTTTGCGCAGTGCTGGCTGCATCGTTTTCTGCTGCTGCAGCCCCATGCTGGTGGCTGGTGAAACCGGTATGGTGATCGTTTCATTATTTTTTTTTATTACTGCCTTCTTTCGCACGGGGTGTTCTGTTTCACGCTGGATGCATATTGAGGTTGTAGTTTGAAGAACATGTGCTGGTAGGAAGGAGCATGATATGCGTGACTTTATCAATGCACGTGGAGAAACTCACTACCAACTGAGTAAACGACTCATCTTGACAACCGGTTTGGGAAAGTTTGTCCATAGTTTTAGTATGAGAAATCATGTTTCATCACTTGGTCAAAAACATGTTTTGGCTCGAGAGGTTTTTTTTTTCAAAAGGGTCCATATGTTTTCATACGTGTAATCTTCAAAATATCATAACTCGAATACCGTTAAGTAAATTAAAGTTATGTCAGAGAAAAAGTTTCCGATAATCAATGTGAATCAATGTAAAACAAAAAAGTTTGCACCGACAACAAACATCCAACAAAATGGTGAATGCCTCAATTTTGTTTATTTTCTTCTGAAAATTCCTTAAATCATACGAAGAATAATAAAAGTTGTTTTTAGATGGAGCCTTTAAAAATAAAAAAAATATAGCAAAAAATTTTTACTTTTCGAGGTTTTTGTAGAAAATAGTGTATCATAAAAGAATATTTCAGAACATTTCAAAATAAAATGGCCTTGGTGAGAAATTTTCCATTTCTCACCAAGGGCATACAGCCGTTTTCAAGATAATTTGAAGATAATTTGAGACAAATTTGAGATAATTTGTAAGCAAAAAATGTTTCCATGAAAATATCCCTTTTTCATAAGTTAGTCGTCATTCTTTATCTATAACAACAGATTTTTCATATAGTGCATAAGATATCCTACACTCCCGTTTAATTTTACTCAATTTTTGAGAACAATTGTATACTATCTCTTTCTCTCTCACGGAATTGTTACTCAATTTTCGTAAAAAGTGGATCTACTCATAAATTGAGTAACTAAGTAAGTACTTCTTTTGACACACTAAACCATGATATACTTTTGAAAAAACTTGATCGCTATGGAATAAACAGCTATCTATCGGGTCGGAAACAATTCGTAGACATTAATGGTGTCCGTAGTAGTTTACGTCCGATTGATATTGGTGTCCCTCAGGGGAGTAACATAGGTCCTCTGTTATTTCTGTTATTTATCAACGATCTGGGAAAATTTAAGCTACATGGGGCACCAAGGCTTTTTGCTGATGACACGGCATTGTTCTACCCTCGTTTTAATGTTCAGTCTATTATTAAAGATATCGAGTTAGATCTAGGAAAGCTCATAGAATACTTCAACGGCAATTGCCTTACTCTGAATTTGACTAAAACTAAGTACATGGTATTCCATTCGTCAAGGAAAAAAATCACGCTACAGTCTGATCCATGTGTCGGAAACTGCATATTGAGAAGGTCTCTTTTAAATATCTAGGGTTGCACTTAGATTATTGTATTTCATGGGACACTCACATGAAGCACGTATCGAGCAAAATTTCATAATTATGTGGCCTCATGAATAGAGTACGCTGTTTTGTACCCAACTCAGCATTGCTACAATTTTATTTCGCGAGCATTCATTCCATACTTCAATATTTCATCAGTGTGTGGGGTCATGCTGCTAAATCAAAAATTAAAAAAAAATTGCAGAACAGATGTTTAAAAGTAATCTTCAATTTATCTCCCCTATTTTCGACAGTTTCCCTTTATATTAATTTTTGGCACAAAATCATCCCCATCCTAGGTTTGCGCGATTATCAAACAATCATGTTTGTACACAATACTTTGCACAATTCTAGCTTCCATCACAATATTGTTTTTACAACTAGAGCTAATTTTCAGAATACTAGGCATGCAAATGAATTACTGAGAAACCGAGCATTTACGAACTTGGGTCTAAAATGCATCTCAAATCACGGTCCATTAATATTCAATTCACTACCTAATGACTTGAAAATAATAACGATTAACATTATCTTCAAAAGCAAGCTGAAGCAGTACATCTTGAGGAACGTAAATGATTATATTTTCTAAATGTGTCAACACAATTTTGCATACGTAGGTTTTTTTCTGGCTTGAGCTAGATTGTTTTCCTGCATTTTAAATAATGATTAAAGAACGTATCATGATTTAAATTAAATGTTTTTTTTTAATTTTTGTGAATCCTTTAAAAGGAATAAAATTCCACTGGGACTTACTTTGCATTTTGTTTTTGTAGTTATAATCTCCGCGTTTATTTTTTTTTTATTTAAGTTATGTTAGTAAGTGTCCATAGCCAGGGGGCTCTCTGTGTGAGCTCTTTGGTGTGGAGGTTAATGGAGGGTTAAAAAAAAGTAAGTACTCATTTATAGTCAAATTTACCAGTATTGTTAGCACTATGATCCACTTCATCTATCGTTACCTATCGTTTACTGTATCTTTACTAACTTTTGAGTAGCCATACTTTCGACTGATTTTAGTCAAACGTGCTCAATCTTGAGTTGTTTGGAAATAGCGTGAATACTAGTTGTTTGTAAATATGTTGATAGGTTGCAATCAAGATGTATTTGAAACATGTTTTTAACATCCTCATGCAACAGTGAAATCATTCAGAATAGATTGTTGATCCAATACTGTTACGGTTGAAAATATGTAGGGTACGGGACGGGTTTTAAGCAGTTT
Source organism: Aedes koreicus (assembly GCA_024533555.2). Classification (NCBI taxonomy): domain Eukaryota; kingdom Metazoa; phylum Arthropoda; class Insecta; order Diptera; family Culicidae; genus Aedes; species Aedes koreicus. Next base: position 40,973 of record JAHHFK020003728.1, read on the forward strand.
AGTCAGCCCCTGAGACATTTGATGAAGCTGTATGTAAACTATAATTAGAACTGCCAATATTTAGACATTAATCCCTCTGCTTGCGTCTGGTCTATCGGAACATACCTTCAGCAACGAGCATTAGGCTCAGAAAAATTCATAGCCATGGAATAAAGTTCCCAATTGCAGGGACTTCTTAAACGCATGCGGATTGCTTTCCGATTAAAAAAATGTTTTCTTCAGCTCCACAGATTCATAAACTAACAATATTGTATGAGTGCGATTCTGTGCATGTAAGCGAAGGCGAAGTGAAATAGGCCAGTTGACGATTTGCTGCAAACGTCACTTTCCTCAACCCGCTCCTTCGTTTTACCCAACGGCTCTCGAAAACAATCAACCAAAACATGTCGATTCCTTAGATATATTCACACTTTCCATCAAAACTTGACAGAGCTGAATGTTGCAAAACTATCGTTGGGGTAAATTGCATCACTGAATTATTAGTGCTACCAACAGGTTGATCAAACTTGCACCAGTTGTTCTCTATAGAAGTGTAAACAAACCAGTGTCAAAGATTTTCGATTCCCAAAGGCGTGCTAGCGGCGCGTGAGAGGCGTACCAATTTATTTTTAGTCAGCCTTTACTCATTGTACTCATCGTAGGTACCGTTCACGGTCTTTAGGTAGATTTTCAAAGCGTGGATACTGAATTTGGTGTGATCAAGGTTTGCTGCTTCAATCGTTCTTCTAGTTCGATCAACGTTTCCTATGACTGTCTTGGCTTTCATCAATTTGGCTTTTTCCCGTATCTCCATCTGCTCTTGCCACTGTTAGCGGAAAGTCGTGACTGGTGTCGAAAACGATAGAAGTAGTGTTTGATAGTTGAGCTTTTTTTAGGCATTTCCACAGACTCGATCCAAAGAGTCCGAATCTCACGGCGAACCAAAACTGCTTTTCCCGACATGTGTCACACGAGCCGGAATCAATTTATTTTGGGCTGCTACACCGTAATTAACGACCTGGAATCACTTTTCGGAAAGCCGAAATCTTTTTCCGACGCTCCGAAATCCCGATGCCGTCTGCGAAAATCGGAATCAAGTGTTTTCCGACTTGCTTCGCACGAATCGAAACATAAAATTCACAAATTTCACGCAGTCATCCATATCCGGATCGAATCCGATCAAAATGTTCCGTATTAAAGATTCGGTAGAGTCGAATAAAAACACGCACTCGTACTCTTTCAACTCAAATCTAATTTATTCAACGGAAGTCACCTGTATAGTTGATACCATTGCTGAGGCGAGGATGCAAAAGGAAACATTGAACTGAAATTGTTATATGTACTTAGCTTAGCTTAGTTTGACTCACTGCACGTATCAATGGTTGCTATTCCGTGATTGATCAGAATCAGTGAAATTGCACAATGAATCAACTGAATGGGGCTGGGAGTAACCGACCATTCTCACTGTACACATTTCAGTGACTCAATTTCTTTAATAATCAATAACGGCGCCGGCCACGTCCTTGCAATCAGGTGGTAATAGGGAAGGAAAGTTAGTGTGACCTTTGCTGTTTAGGGACCGTGTTTACCTCTGCATCCCCACAAAGGTCACAGGAAGGAGGGTTTTCTATGTTAGTAGGGTAGGGCTCGATGGATCAGGATTCACCTTGATAAGTGATGTGATCATATATGTATATATATAATTCATAGTAACATTAAATGTAGGTTCATAATAAAGTGATATAGGGACAAAATGGATAACAATTACCTGTTTCGCTCCGCGTTTTGAGAGCACTTACCACCTCTCAATTGTCTAAAAATCCTTTGCGGGGTCTGACTGGTTAGCGTTCCGCTTCCACCAAGGTATCCGGCTTATTTAAATGATTCCCATATGGCATTGCTCGCGTTCATTGCATAGGGAAGAGCGTAAAAGGACATGAATTAGAAAAGAGAGAAGGCATTAATGATTGGGAACAAGCGACGCGCATGGATATTGATGGTGATATTCTCACTGCGGTCGTTCAAAATGGTTAGACGGACGCATATGAGAGATCATTTCCGAGTCTCCACGCGTTAACCCAATCCCATCACATTTAATTATAGAAGCCAAACGCTATTTGACTACGTGCAACATTTGGAAATGTCAGGGCCGCACCCCTTCCAGCTTGAGATCTATTACATTTGTATCCTCAATTCACCAAAATTGCATATTCCACCTAACTAACATGAAACAAAGCTGAGAATAAAAATAAGGAATAACTTTATGGAAAAGCTCAATCTACTGAACGACAGAATGAAAAAAAAGAAGAAAAAAAAACTCCGATTGTGTCAGTTTTTTTTCGGCATGAAATCAAATTTTCACTTAATCATTACGTTAACACTCACGGACACATTTAGGCACACTTTACCACCGGTTTTGTTCAGTTCCGATTCTAACACCGAAAAGTAACGAAAATAAATTGACCAACAGATTCAGACGTCCTCCATTTTCAAACAAAAACTCAACATTGTTCAAACTATTTAACTACTGGAACCAATAACTGCATCAAGCAAGTTGAGCAATCTATGCTGATACATCTAAAGCCACGACTGAACGATTTGGTGAAACTAGAGTCGTGCCTTTTGGCAACTTTATGCTTCTATTGATTTCCAAGCTTATCGCTTTAGCACCACCCGGGGGATACTTTTCATAGTTTTACCTTCACCCGCACTGACAAAATTATCCATGCAGTATCAGTTATAGTAACCCATGAGTCAGTAGACAAAATTTGACAGCTCTATCAGTCGAACTCTAACCGTGATGGCAAAAACAGTGAGGCAACTCCGTTCAGAAGTGTGCACCCCGTCGCGTCGAAAACGAACATCGTGCAGCACTTTGTGGACGCCGGATACGCCCGTTCCGGCATCTACAACATCTTGGCACTATTAGACAACAATCAGAGCATCGAAAGAAAGCCCGGTTCCGGACGGCCGACGACCCTGAGCGCCAAGAAGCTCCAAAGGATGCTGAAGGGGAAGACCGAGGGAAAAGTGGCTACATCGCTGCGTGCGCTTGGCCGGGAGGTCGGTTCAACCGGCCAAACAGTGAAAAAGTACCTGGCGAATATGAACATACATGTCAGGAAGCGGAAGTCGCGTCCACTGGTTTCGGAGCTGCAGGCAATAACGCAGCGGCAGCGGCTGAATAAGATGGTCGACTCGATTTTTCCGGCGAATCGCGACGTAGCGGTGGTGATGGACGACGAGACCTATCTCACACTGGATGGCAACGACTGGCAGGGCACTTCATATTTTACTTCCCCCACGAAGGAAGTGAGCTCCGAGGTGAAGTTCATTTCACACACCAAGTGCTTTGACTGATAATCAGCGAGAAGGGGATGTCAAAGCCGCTCTTCTTTCGCTCCGGACTGGCCGTGAACGGGAATATATTTATAGTACAAAATGCCTGCCGGAAGTTGCGTCGTTCATCAAGAAATACCATAAGGGCAAAGACGCGGTGTTCTGGCCGGATCTAGCGTTGGCACACTACTCGAAGCGATCGTTGGAGAAGATGGAGCGGCTGAATATCGATGTGGTACCCAAGTCGGCGAACCCGCTCAACGTCCCTCAGCTGCGCCCCATCGAGAATTTCTGGGCCAACCTGAAGCGTAAGATCTACTTCAACAATTTTGTCGCGAAAGGTGAGGAGGAATTGATAAATAAAACGAAGAAAGAACTCAAAAACATGCCCACACGCATGTTTTCGTCCGCCATGGCGAATGTTCGGGTTAACTGCCGGGAAACCGCTCGCAAGGGCGTAGAATTTTTTTCGCAAGTAAGCTTAAATAATTACCTTCCATCGGATATTGATCAAAAGCAATTATCTGTGTGAGCTTTTTTTTATCACCATCCGAAAAAAGTCAATTTTTTTAATGCAAACGTTACTACTCTCTATTGTAGCAAGGCAACTTTCCATAGCAGTGGAATAATCTGAAAAACGATTTGATCAGGATTCTATTATTGTTTGTGATCATCATGCTCCTGTATGAAGGGCCAAAAACTTTTGGGCGGGCCCGTAAGCTGAGACACTTACGCGAAACCCGCGAATGCAGGGAAAATAATCTCCTTCCAAAAGCAAGTTCACACTCACAGCACTAGAATCGAGCCCTCGATCGACAGAATAAACCTAATAGATGGGGTCGAAGAGCCCACCCTCGTTCCGCGAAATGTTTACAATAGGGAGGAGGCAGTCCCATGCTCCCTATCCAAATCCTTTTACTTGGGTGCCCTGATGGTCCCTCCCTATGTTATTTAATATTTAGTATATTTTGTACACAAAAAAATAAGATATCATTATAGACAAACATGCTAATTTATTCAAATTTCAAATTTGAATGATACATCCAATGGATTATTACTGAAAAATAAATAAAAATTAGATATCCGACTAGCCCTGGAACAGCTGAAAACAGAATAGGTCATTCCAAATATCAAAGATAAAATTTCAATAAAAGATATTATTTTATAAGACTTGTTGTAATATTTTTTCTATATACTTTCTAGTAACATTTAAAAGATAGCAATTGGAGTGATCGAAGAGTCCGGTTTGATGATTTCTGAAATAAATTGCGTATCTTACCATAATACCATTAACACAATATTAAAATATAGTCCTACATTGCTTATAAGCACATGCCAGTCTTTTATGAATATAGTAGTTGAAGAATGCAAAGATGATTCTAAAGCGTTATTATATTTAGCATATCAAGCTTATTGCTTTCACAAATTGCTTATTGCTTGCTCTCAACCTAGGGTTCTAAATGCACTTCCACAGTTATTAATTGAGAGCTTTTGATGCCGATGATTCTAAAGCGTGCTGAAATTATTAATAAATTGAGAATGGAAAATATACAATATGATTTAAGGTACACGATCTTCAGTCGCACCCCCTCACTTCGCTATTTTCAGATTGACAAAATTGCCTAGGCTACGCCAACCAGCGTCTCCATGTTTCAGCTGGCAGTCTTTTGTGATGATATGACTCGTGGAGGCGTGAGGTTGGAACTTGTGAGGACGAGAGGTCGGTCGCACCCAGGGTTGCCACATTATTTTTCGTTCTCATCTCTAATTTTTTCCAAAAAAATCTTTTTTATCTGTGTTTAACTTAACAAAATCTTGGCAAAAGTCTTTGCATCAAATTTTGTGTTGTAAAATTAGAATGGAAACTTTTAAACTGCCTGAATGCTAAGGGACTTTCATTTTACTATTGCTATTGAGTTGAAGGCAAAATAAATCATTTATATACTCATTAAAACATATTTATTTTGATTAGTCGATACAAAATGGTCTTTTCCATAGGCTTAAGTGCAATTATCAGTTAACCTACATCACACACAGTAAAACGGATTTTCTTTCTACAGCAAATTAGATGAACAAGAATTAGTAGAATGTTCGCAATGACCATTCTTAGGAAAAAACAGCTTCCCATCTGCTCGTTTGAAAACACAGCAGTTTTCTCCAACAAGTTTCCAAGTCTTCCGATTCTTTCACCTTGACCTTGACCTCGAAGATGATTGCTGTTATCAGCTCACGAAAATCATTTTCGATGGCCTGTTCCTCACTGTTTTCAAAGAAGTTTTGATATGGTTTAGTAATCGAGTTGAACTCCTTCAAAATGTGCAGTTTCTTGGGGTCAACGCTCGATGCAGTAGTCAGAACTGGATCGTTCAGATCAAAGCGCTTAATGGTCTGTTTGATCAACTTGGTATAGAAAGCACAACAAATAAAGTAGAAAGCCCCATTCCTGGTATCATCGAAAGTACCGGATCTAATATTTTCGTCAGCTGCCATTCCGATATGTATTTCCAACTTCTTACGAAGATGTTTATCGAAATCTGAAACCCTCAAATCCGTCAGATGTTTTGGGTAATCATCCTCATAAATATTTTCAAGGAGAACCATTAGTGAAACTTCTGCTAATTGCACATTTTCGGGACTTTCGAAGCTTCTGACTGGAAGATACGATTCGCTTTGTTGATAAGGGGTAATACGTAGCTCAAAAAGTGAAGAAGTGGTTCGTGTCATCGGTCGTCATTAATATGACAACAATCAAACGGAACGAAAAAAACAACACGAGCTCCGAAAACCGTTCCAAATTCCTTTTGACAACTGACTGCAACGATCTGGTGGCAGATGGATGCCGAGCTTTCAAAGGCGTTGTATCATCTGGAATTCCTTGGATTGGATCAGATCGGATCATTGGTACAATGGCAGCTTTTCGCATGCGTAGCTTGGACAAAGAGCCAGAACATGATTAACAGTATTTTTGTAGAAATCCCTGCAGGAAATTCTACCGAAATTTGTTAAACAATCTCTTGCGAAATTTTGAAACAAAAATTTCTCAAGCGGAATACTTGAAGACATTATTGAAGAAACTTTTGAAGAACTATATTTAAAAAATACTTGCAGACATCCTAGATATAATTTGAATAATAATTCTACAAAAACCTATAGCGGAATTTTTAAAATTGAGAATTATAAATATGAGATTGTTGAATTCGTGCAAAAAATTCTTCTTGGGTTTCTCCAACAGGTCAGGATTTTCTTTAAGCATTACTTCAGGAACTACCTTATATTGTTTTTGTAGTTCTTTCAGATGTCCTCGAGAAATTTCTTTAAAATCACAAAACTTCACAAGTTCAGGAATTCCTCCAAAAATGTAATCACAAGAAATTTTTAAAAATCTGCCGAAGCATTGCCAGAATCCATGGAGGAATGCCGTCAAACTCCTGGAGAATACCTATCGAAACGCTAGAAGGAATATCTTAAGGAATGTCTTAGAATCTAAGAGAAATTTAATAAAATTTTCTTCAAAAAAAAATCTCAAATAATTTATGGAGAAATCATTAGAGGGCACACCAAGGGGTGGATCGCTCAACACACCTTTTTCCTGTGCTATTCTCTTTGAGTGTGTCTACAAGCGTTGCAATGTTCTGGTAGTTCCCGAAATGTGCCAAAGGTGCCGATGTATTGCCAGCCCAAATTGTTATTTTCTGCTGAGCCTGGCAACCAGGCAATGCATATTGGCAAGGTTGATGGTTTCTTATTTCTACAAGTTCAACTGTCAAAAGTGTTCCTCAGTGTGCCACACATGTGGTATGGATTGAAAATTGAAGTGTCGCAGTTATGGAACATATTCGTCTAGTGTGTAAGACTTCGTGGCTGGCACACTGTTCTCAGCGACTTAACCTTGGGGCTCACGCATAAACTGGCTTTCAGACTGTCATTTGTCACTGTAGTATCAGTGTAAATTGTTTTATTTTGCTTCAAGGGCCTAAAACCCGCACACTGAACTGGTAGAACTGGTAAGAGTAGGAAAATGTAATCATTTTATAAATTTAAAGTTTTTGTGTTGACAAGCAATTGCCAAAAATCTTAAAAATCTTGGTTTATCTCAAAAATCTGTAATCTTTACATACAGATATCTGTATGGAAAAATGAAAAAAATCTATGTCAATCTAGATAAATCTGCGCATGTGGCAACCCTGGTCGCACCCTCCTTCGAAGTAGTTAACTCACCATTTGAAGCCCACCAATAAGCTTGAATAAGAATATAATAAGAATATTGCTACTCAAATTTGTTGAAATTAATCAATTTTTTTTATTGCTGTTAGATCGACTACAGGTTTGTTTAAATATTTGTTGATGAATGTCTTTAAAGTTTTTAGTCATTCTTTTCCACCAAACCTAGATGTTGACTGGCATCGTAAAATGAAATATTTTATCGAATTTTCAATAAGCTCCTTAAAAATTGCAACTGTTAGCAACATTTTCACGAGTCAAAAGACCACTTGGGGCTACATTTAGTTGACCTGTCTGCTGCCATGCAGTTTTCCAGTACATCCTAAAAAGCTGCGCACTAGAGCAGCAAACAGTGTTGATTCAATCGCAATACTCCCCCCTGCAATACAATTTTCAACTGGATCCCCATCCTCCAATGCATGATTTCATTCGACCATAAAACCGTTTAAACGATCATTGAAGAGAGTAAAAAATTCTCATAAAATGCGCCATGAAAAGCGTTCAACTCTGCCCTGCGTCTGTCGACGTCTATCCTGCGGGCATCAAATCGTAGTCCGTCCAGACGGAAAGCCACACACGCATTTCTGCCGGTGAACGCCATGATCATCCGCATCCCGAGAAGATGCTTTGGCGTGTCCACTATCCAGCAAACCAGCCGGTCGGTCGTCATCCTAGAGTATACACGAACCGATACTTTATTCCTCCGCACAAATCTTCGGAACGTATTTCTAAAAATAACAAACTCATACACTATTACAAATAAACACCCGCCGGGGAAAGGGTTATTCCTATATGTGATTGCGATCGATTCCCGGAGATTTGGAGTTTTGTGCTGCGATTGCCGAAAATCGACTACCAAGACAACAACGGCAGCGACAGGAAGAAGCACCGAAAGGCGTGTGATCGTCGTCGGTGTAGAATTTCTGGAGGAACCAACAAGTGTAAGTGCGTGGGTTGAGAGGAGGAAAATTATTGCTTAGCGAGGCACAAAAAAGCGGAGAGTTGGAAAATGTCTTGTTTGGTTTTTTGTTTGTACGAAGGATTTCTCAAATTAGTTCATCGTTACGCTTCGTCGGGTTCAGTCGTGTGCGCCTCTCCCTTGAAACCAGCTGGGCCTGGATTAGATGCAGAAGAAGATATCCAGTGACCTCTTGAAGACAAATTAACTGCTGCGGTTGATTTTAATAATCTATTAAAGAGGCAAATATTTATTTTTTGTTTGATTCAAGTGCTCTAAATATTTACAAATAGTCGATTTGATTATTGAATCCCATGTGTAGACAGGGTCAGTGTGTGTTTACGGTATTCGTCCGGTGTGTCTATTTGAGGAAATAGCAATTCAATTGTGTGTTAATTGAGTTTTGTTGTGACTGATTGGTGAATTTATAGAATTTGGGGGAAATGATCAAAACGGAAGAGCATGCAGATTCCAGCACGGTTGCCGTTTCTGGAGGCTATCATTATCGAAACATTTCCTCGAACATTGTGGTGGCCACGCCGCACATTATCGAGAACCCTGCTCTTCAAAGTATGGATAATCATTACCACTATCATGGTTCTATATCATCGTCGCAAATCGATGTGAAGAACGAAATGGACGATCGCAACTCGCCGGCTTATCACGTGACGGATGTGAAAATGGAAACGGACAAGATCCCTTCGATGTATCACCACTTCGACAAGCTTTCCTCGTACTACATCAACCGATCGCCATATTTGATATCACAAGTGAATGACGATTCTGAATATGTTGAGCCACGTACCTCGTACCTATCACAACTGGACAATTCCATCAACACCATGAAGCTCTCGGATTCCGTTTCCATACCGCCGTTGATCAACTATCAGTCCCTGTCGCACCCAGACATGGCGTCTCTGCAGCGTTGCCGAAGCAACGGCAGCAGCGGAGGTCATATTTCGCCGACTTCGTCAATGAACTCGACGCCCCTGCCCACCATCAGCAACGTCCATTCGATGGTGGTTCATCCCACCAGTAGCACCAGTGGAGGTCACATAACTATAAATCAAAACTCAATGCTTCACAAATCGCAATCCGCTTCACCGATTACTCCGGCGGCATCACCGACTCTGTCCAGTTCATCGCAACCGACGTCGGCGGCAGCGGGTCAGAACAAGAAATGCACCGCCGCCGGAAACGGAAGTGGGGAACAGCAGCTGACCAGTACGACAGGGGCCGGGGAATCCGGATCGAAGAAAACGAATGGAGGCCGGAGACAGGAGAAGCCTCAGCTCAGCTACATCAATATGATTGTGATGGCCATCAAGGATTCGCCCCACCGGAGGCGGACCCTCAGTGAGATCTACAAGTATCTGCAGTCGAAGTGAGTATTGGGTGGGAAAATTTACTATTCTTTAAAATCTAAGTTTGAGTGGAAAAACCGGGCGTGGTTTTTCTTTCATGCATGATGTGAGAAATATTAGATGAGTACGTGATTGGTTTGACTTTTTAGGTTATTTTTGACAATGAATTGTGATTCAATTTTTCAACTTCAGTCGATCTGGTATCAATTCCAATCGGCGCCGTTGGGATTTTCGTAGACGAAAAATCTCTGATCACGTCTCGAAAGAGAAGTTAAGCAGTTGGTCGCGGCCCATGTGTCTCCCTGGCGTGAAAAACCAGCCTCTGACTGAATGTCGTACAAATACGAATCAATCAAGAAAACAAAACATTTTCAAATTGCTTGTTCTCTGGATATTCAACATGATTTTTCAGCAAATAGTTTTGCCGGGCATTTTTCTGTCATCACTATAATTTTTAGAAGGGCGAAAAAAATTGTCCATGAACATCGAAAAATATTACATTGTTATAAAATATTCTATTCTTACGCTATTTTATTCTATTCTATTCTATTCTAACGCTCACACAGCCGGTAATTAAAAGTATCATGGAAAATACTATAACCAGTATTTTTCTTAGCAACATTAATATTTGTGGCATATCTGTAATATGGCAAAAATATTAAAACGGCCAGGCCCACTGGGTAGCGTTGGGGGTAAAAGAAGATTAAAAAATAAACGGCAATTAAATTATCCACTTCATCACAATCATCAACGAATATTTTCGGATCGTAAGAAAGAGGAAACGGGGACAACCGTCCTTCCGTCTCAATTATTAGATTTACATAAAATATTTCCACTTCTCAACGTTTTGTTCCATATACTTTCAATTTTCTCATTTATCCTGCTTCTCAGTAAACTCCTGATCTGTTGAATACATTCTTGCAGGAACCTTAACCCTTTCAACAAGATTTCCTGAATATCAGTTCTCAAAGGTTTCAGTTAGCTTTGATTTAATGTGTAAAGCTCGAATTGGATACGGAAGCTTAGCACTTCTACGTTAGCTGTACAAAAATGAACTTTTGAGTCTACCAAATAAACGAACTAGTGAAAAAAAATGAACGCTTCTATGAAATCGTAGGTGGTTGGATTCCGGAACTTCCAATCCGATGGTATTTTCCAAATTCTTGTTTTATTCACAGGGCATTTGTCTTGCAGTTTACTGAAAAATTATAAATGGCTGAACATGCAATTAGTGTAACATCTTAAATTTACTGTCACAAATTTTCTATCTAATAAATGAAGAACAAATTTGGTGGGTAGTTTATACATGTATTTTGCTTAATTTACAATGTGTTAAGTTTTATGGTAAAATTTCGTTTTCAGTACCATTTTTAAGTTTTTATTTACATTCTAAGCGTGGCATTTGCATCCATTACTTTCTTCTCGGTCTTTCTGATTTCTGAGACTCTGTGGACAAAATGCGTCAAAGTAGTCTTGTACCATTTCAACATGATTGTAATGACTGTACTCGAAGAAATAGAGACAGGCAAAATGATTGCCAAACATTCATTTATCAGTCGGATTTCCTTCAAATTTTCAGCGAATAAACCATTTCTATTTCATTTATTTTGATCCTCTCTCCATTTTAATCCCCTCTCCATGACCGAATACCTTCACTTTTCCCTTGACACCAGTCATAAGGTTTTTTGGCAATAGTGGGGCCGACTTCTTTTGATACTTTTACGCACTGTCTCATCAAAGCCAGCTCGTTCCCGAATAACTTAGGTGTTTTACGAGGTTTGGCCCATAACCTCTCAATCGGACAAAGTTCCGATGAGTTCGGTGGGTTGAAGTCTTTTGGTACAAAACAACATTGTTATCGCAGTACCAGTCTAACACCGGCCGAGCGTAGTGGCAGGACGCCAAATTCCGGCCAAAATAGCATCTCACCCCCGTGAGACCGCAGGAAAGGGCAGCAGGTGCTTATGGAGGCACTTATCTCGGCAGATTTGCCCATTCATGGTATCCGTCGTGATGTATGGCCTGCTCATCTCTCCACACCCACAGATTGCCTGCCAAAAAAAGAATTTTTTGACAAATTTGTCCACCTTCTTCTTCCTTACCACCCTCCGTGATCTGCAGGTTCATGAGTGGGTGTTCATGGTTCATGGCAACGATGTTTTGTTTGTCGTTCCGGTTTTGTGCCTTCCTGACCGTGTAGGCGTAAAGGCCGGCACGTTTCATTGTTTTTTGTTTGACAAACAAGATGGAAACCACCGCATTCTTCGTGACATCGCGGATCGAAAAGTTTGGTCGACGCTTGAATAGATTGAAAACCTTGCTTGCCTTCGGTTTTATGACGTTGCATGACCGGCGCTGGGTTGTCTGGATCTCCTTGAATGACTTCACCACCCGGGGCCCCGTCGGATGGTGAAATTCCAGGTGTTTTCCGATCCATCTGTGGGACGCCGGACGTCGGATTTTCCACGACGGCGCACATATTTTTTTGGCGAATCTGCTCTTGTTACGGTGGCATCCGGAAGCACTTGACAGATTGTGACAGATTATGCCAATGTAAGCATTACATGATCAGCTAGTTTCAGTCAAAATTTCATCAATTTTTATCCATACGCTAAAACGTCACAAGCTAATTATTGTGTCTAATTGTTTTTTCGAGTTCAGTTGAGTACAGTGACAAACTAAATTTGGCGTTAAGTATCATTTCATTGCAATTAGAATTATTTAAAATATTTTTTTTTTCAATAATGCATAATTAATTAATTGCAAAATCTGGTCTCAACTAAAACCATGAACAGAATAATGCAGCTTCATGTATAAATAATACATATCTTAAATTTCAACAACAAAAAAACCCACAACAATAAACGCAACCCCCTTGCATTACTTATAAGATACTTATTTCTGTTGGTTCTATTGGTGTCACATAGAATTTAGCAATAAAAAAAAAAAAAATATGTACCGTTATATATCTAGGAAAGGATCAATAAAATTATACAATTAACCTTAAATTCGAAAATAAACATATGGTCAATAGCTTTCCTTAAGCTTAGAAAATTGATCAATAGAATGTAGCCTATGTGCAATATAACGTAAAGACTGTATTCGATGAAATTTGGACACACGCAATTGTTCGTAACTTTTTAGCGTGTGGGTAAAAATTATTGAAATTTTAACTGAATGTATTTCATTGTGTTGTGTCCATTGTGTAGTGAGTTTCGTGAAAATCGGTCGAGTAATTTCAGTGATGGCTTCGAATGAAGAAATAGTGCGCCAACAAATTTTGGGCACTCACTTCGAAAACCAAAAACCCTTCTCATCGATGGATCGGAAAACAGCTCGGAATCGCACATTCAACCGTATCTCATGTGATCAAAACGTTCAAGGACCGTAAGACAACCAGGCGGAAAAATGGTAGTGCAAAAAACGTGGCACATCAAATCCGGAGAAGGCCAGGTTGGTATTGAACCAATTTAAGCGTTATCCCAACATTTCGATCAGGTATGTTGCGAAAAAGGCAAAAATTTCAGTTTGTTTTGTGCAGAAAACAATGAAACGTTCTGGATTACATGTGTACAAGGTCCAGAAAGCACCGAACCGAAGCTATAAACAGAACTCGGTGGCCAAAACTCGTGCAAGAAAACTGTACAGGGAGTGGCTCACAAAACCGTTCTGCATTGTGATGGACGATGAGACCTACATTAAAGCCCACATCAAACAAATGCCAGGACAGGAACACTACGTCGCCACCTCTAAGTTGGCCGTTCCGGAGAGTGTACGGAAGAAAAAAGTGTCGAAATTCGCCAAAAAATTCCTTGTCTGGCAAGCGATCTGCGGATGTGGACAAGGACGAATGCC
>JAHHFK020003729.1:0-114430 GCA_024533555.2 Aedes koreicus
GTTCCGTGACGTCAGCATGCTGAGACTTTCTTCACGCCATGTTTAGCTGTCGTTGATTGCAGCCCAGTGGTGTTCTATCCGCTAAAGTTTGGTAACCGATTTGAATCTTCGATTCACATGGCGCATTTAAAATAACAATTCGAATTTCTGTAACAACGGTTACAAGTACCATGTGGCGTGTTTTGAATAAGTACAGAGAAACTTTGTCGACGGATCACAAGCCTCAAAGCAAGCGTCGGGCGGGTACTGTCAACCGTCAACTGCGGAACAAAGTCATCAAGAACATCTCAGACCGCGATTTGCCCAAAAAGTGCAGTACCGTGCAACGGATTTGTCTCCGAGAAGGCTTCAAGTCATACCATGCCTGTTGACAACCAAACAGGGATCAAAAGCAGAACAATGTGGCCAGAATCCGTGCCAGAAAACTGTATGATCAGGGGGATGATGAAACCTATGTAAAGGCCGATTTCAAACAACTACCGGAACAAACATTTTACTTGGCTACGGCTCGGGGAGATGTTCCTGCCAAATTCAAGTTTGTGTTTGCAGATAAATGTGGACGTGAATACACGATTTGGCAAGGCATCTGTAGCTGCGGTAGGAAGACCAAGGTTTTCATCACTGATAAGACATTTAATTCAGAGCTGTACAGAACGGAATGCCTTCAAAAGCGACTATTGCCATTCATCAGATCCCACAATGAACCTGTCATGTTTTGGCCGGATCTTGCAAGCTGTCATTACAGTAAAACAGTGCTACAGTGGTATGAAACTAACGGGATTCAGTTTATACCGAAAGAAGTCAACCCACCAAACTATCCCCAGCTCAGACCGAGAGAGAGATTTTGGGCTATTATGAAGAGGAAGCTGAAGGTGAATGGCAGTGTCGTCAAAAGCATCAATGAATTGAGAACCAAGTGGAATAAGATTGCCAAAACGACGGCTGAGAATAATATGCGCCGGTTGATTAAACATATTCCGGGAAAAGTCCGCAAATTTCTTCGAAATCGAGATGATTAATTTTTTTTGTATTTTCCCAAAGCCAAAGTCGAACATTTTAGTAAAAACAGAATACTATTTTATTAATGTATATCCGAAATATGCGCAATAGTCTATGTTCCAATTCTAACTGGGCCACACCTTAGTCGCTGAGCAGCTTCAGTACAGCTTGCTGAAGTTCCGAAGATCCGTGCAAGCTGCATGCAAATAGCGTGACGAATTCGAGGCTACGCTACTAGCCGACCAAATAGCCAGAGAGCTGGCCAGGCTAGTGGCTGTGGAGAAGGACAGGGAGACAGGGACTTCTAAGCGTTTGAGGCAGTCACCCGGAGAAGTGGCACCCGGCGCTTCGAAGAAGGTAGTTCCGGGGGGAGTGAGGCTAGAGGCACGAGAGGGTTTTTAGTGGGTCGAGTTCAACCTCACACCATGAGTTCTTCAGGAGTCTGGCTGCAGATTTTCCTTCCCCCTACAAAAAAATCAACTAAAAAAAAAAAAAAAATCACAAAACAAATCTATTTTAATACCCGCTTAAAATTTTGATTTGCTGTATTTCAAGCCAGAGCAAGCGTAAAGAACGATTTTTTTGTTATCTTTTATACAACAGACCTGATTAAGGCGACATCTGGCTAAAATTGACATGAACTATCCCCTGAATGTATGCCAAATCTACACAGTTTGGAAGACACGTGTAATTTTCTTCGTTATCTAATGACCATTAATGGAATTCTTAAATTCAAGCCAGATAACGTCAGATAATCTAGTCTGTTGTAAGGAGTGTATCGAATATAAGCTATCCACATACATTTGCGTTGTACGCATGTATTTGTGATGGTGTTTTATGCTCTGAACACTGCATGCTGTGCGTTTGACTGTCAGCTTTCTTTTGTTTACTTGTTTGTGCGGTTCAAATTCTGCGTTTTCAAAATGTCGCGTATTGAAAAGGAAGTGAAAATTAAGGTTCTGGACACATGGCTAAGTGAGAAGGGTATTACTATGCGAAAATTGGCGAAGCGGTTTGGAATTCATCATGCGAGTGTTAAAACCACCATTAATAAGTTTGGGGAACACTATTCTTTGGATGAGCTACCAGGAAGAGGCAGAAAACCCGGTTCTTCCAACCCGAAACTGGAGCATGAAGAACAAATCAATGTCAATACGTGATTTGGCCAAAAAAGCAGGAACGAGTGTCGGAATGATCCAGCGTATCAAGAGGCGAAACCACCTGAAGACCTACAGGAAGCAGAAAATCTCGAAACAAAGTGCAGAACAGAAGAAGCGAGCAGCAACAAGTGCCCGGAAATCGTATTCGCGTCTTTTACAGCGTCCGGATGCATGCGTTTTGATGGACGATGAGACCTATGTAAAGGAGGACTCAAAAACCCTTCCAAGTCCACAATACTTTACTGCCGTCGTTGGGGAGGATGTGAGCGATGCGGACAGGTCGATTCAAGTGGAGAAATTCGGTCGAAAGGTACTGGTATGGCAAGCAATATGTTCCTGTGGTTTGAAGTCAACCATTTTTTACACTACCGGAACTATAAATGCGGAAATCTATCGATCTGAGTGTCTCCAGAAGAGATTGTTGCCTTTATATAAGAAGCATAGTACACCTCCACTGTTTTGGCTCACTATGCCAAAACCACTCTCAATTGGCTTGCGGAAAAGGGTATAGATTTCGTTGAGAAAAATATCAATCCACCAAATTGCCCTCAGCTTCGACCCATCGAACGTTACTGGGCAATCGTGAAGAGGGTCTTCAAGAAGACTGGTAAGGCAGCTGGGAACATGCAGGAGTTCAAAAAAATTTGGGCTCAAGCGTCCAAAAAATGCGATGCAACACTTGTCCGGAACTTGATGAAGAGCATTCGATCCAAAGCTCGAAAATTCGTGAAGGAATAACTTAAATCTCATCCGGTCTTCATTATGTTCAAGTTTAACCTCGTACAATAAAGGATCATTTTTTTTTTGTATTTGTATGAATAAAATATCGGTTTTCAACATAATTTGAAAGAAAGCTTGTGGATAGCTTATTTTTGATACACTCCTTATGAAGGATTGCGAGCAATTTCGTTGTTAACGCTTGCTTTGGCTTACAAGTGAACTGAGGGGAAATTTTACGCGTTTGTTAATATTCATTATTTTTTTCTGTGTCCCCTTCCCTTAAAGTACAAGGAAAATGAATAGTACTGAACATTTGAGTTTAAATTACTTAAATTTAAGTATACGCGTTAAAGTATCTAATTAGGTATCCAAGTGCTGTGTTGTTTCATTTTAACTCAACGGAATGGAAATTGTGTGTACCTTCTCATATAACTCAATTAGGTAAGATCTTTACTCTCAGTAAATTTACTCCACGCTGAGTAACTCGCCATAGAGCTGGTGTTGAGTAAACAACAACAAAAACTTCTACCTTCTTCTTTCAACGTTATTCTGGCAACCGAAACAAGCTGGGATGGTCTTTTTTGGAAATAACTTTGATGTATAGTATTCGTTCATGACCGTAATATGCAACACAGCAATACAAAGTCTGAAGGTGGAGTTCTCATTGCCATCAATGCAGACTTTACTTCTCAAGAACTATCAAGCACAATGATTTTGAGCATGTCTGGGTTAAAGCACTTATTGCTGGCGAAACACACATTTTTGCATCTGTGTATTTCCTAACAAATATAGAACCAGAAGTAAAACTGCATATTCAAGGCGACTTTGATAAACGTAATACGAATTTCATCACTGACATTGAAAATGAATCATTTCTACACCCAGTCGTAGGCGAAGCCGGAATATTACAATTTCTATTCGATGAAATTTAATATTTTGGCTTACATCAAATTAATCATATAAAAATAAGCACAATGCAAACTTAGACCTATTATTCAAGAAGTGGCTTTTTTTAATCCGAGGAATTTGATGGGCTCTGATGGCTGGGTTCCCAGGTAACCAATAAACATTAGCATATGCAGTAAATCAACCCTAAATCTGCATTTCAGATGCTACAAGCATTATATTAGCATTATATCAACATCTTTAATGCTATCTGTTGTAAAGTTGTATTTCAAATGCTATTTTAATGCTTGTAGCCTTTAATAAGCATTTCGAATGCAAAAAAGCATTAATGAATCATTATCGTAGCATTGCAGTAAAGCAGCCGTATATTGGGCCAAAAGTGGCATTTATGTTGCATTTAAGGTGGCTTAATTGCTTGATAGGCTGCCGTAGAGACGCTTTGGGACTGCTTATTGGTTACCTGGGTTGCCATGCTGAATCCTGGTGAGTGTTTTTGAGTGGAATACCTGTAACTAGAAAAACTAGAATTAGATGGAAATTTCTACTCTTTCTTCTCATTTTCTAGTTAACTTTTATTCTTAATGCAATGGACAATGGCAAGCACGTAGAAGCCTTTAACACTGACTTCAGTAAAGCATTTGACCGAATCGACATATCATTATTACTCTTCAAATTGCAAAAAATAGGAATGGAACTGGACTGTTGGATTGGCTGCAGTCATAAAGCTATGTCCATTTAGAATCCGGAATAATAAAATCATCTGTATCTCGGCAACAAATTGACGTACAAATAAGTTTAATACATCAAAGCAAAGGTAATTCACTGTACATAAAAAAAAAATATCAAAACTAGTCATTTCTCTTCGTTTCTAATGAAAATTCGCACTTTCTTCTTTATTCCTCCCATCAAACGTTGCACACTTCCGGAATAAACTTCCTTGGCACATTTGTTCCGCATTTTGGTCATCTGAGTCGCGTCCCGAGCCGTTTTTCCACTTTTCTTAAGCTTCCGCTTCATTATTGCCCAAAATCTCTCGATGACCCGGAACTGCGGGCAGTTGGGTGGATTTATGTTTTTATCGATGAAATCTACGTTATTATCACGGTACCACTGGATGACTTCCCGGCTGTAGTGGCAACTCGCCAAATCTGGCCAAAACTTCACTGGACCTTTATGGGCTTTAATGAAAGGTAGTACGCGGTTTTTGAGTCATTATTCCTTGTACAGCTTCGAGTCCATCGTCCAATTCGTCACGATCACTTTGGTCTTTGCTCCGCAGCTGCATTTCCCTTGCCAATTCATCAGTTTTTTGGCAAATTTGTCCATAATAGCAAACTTAAACTTCGCAGGAACCTCTCCTCGTGCCGTCGCCATGTAGAATTTTCGGCCAGGAAACTGTCCGAAATCCATTTTGAGGTAGGTTTCATCGTCGATGAGCAGGCATCCTTGGTACTTCGTCAAAACCTGCGGGTACAATTTCTGAGCTCGAGTTGTGGTGACGAAACTTTGCTTTAACGTTCTGTTTGGTTGCTTGCTTGCTCGATGAGAACAATATCCTGCTCGCAAACGAATTCTTCGAACGGTACTGCGAGCAGCAGCGTATTTTTGTGCGATTTCATTATCTGAGTCCAGGGTTTGCTCTGACGGTTCTCAACACCTTCTGGTTCAGCTTGCGGTCATATGTTCCACTACCACGCTTACCTTGAGGCACTCGATCCACGCTCTTTTGCTCCCTGAAACGTTTGAGCACATCATACACGGTTGATTTGGCGATTTTCAACGTTTTTGCTATTTTTATTGCGGACCACGTTGGATTATCAACGTGGGTGTGCAGAATTTTTTCTCTCCTCTCGGCTTCCATCTGGAATAACTTTTGACTCACTGCACGAAACACCGTGAATTTATACCACAGAAAGTGGGTGCCTAGGTCAACAAACCCCTGTAAAAGAATTCTTGCAGCGCTCACTTTCCGTGCCGCTGCAACACAATAAGTGATTCCGGATTCTAACTGGGCAGAACTTTATTTAACGCATCGCAAACAAATAGCTCGTCTTCAAAATAAACTTTCAGACCTCAAGGTTCACTTTTAGGCCCATTTATTTTTATTTTGTACGTAAACGACATTTACACTAAAAAACAATCCAAATACTTGTATATGCAGACGACATGAAGCTCTTCATGGAAATAAATAATTCTAGCGATGCAGAAGAATTCCAGAACGAAATTAACATGGTGTAGCAAATGCTTAATTAACTAAAGAAAAAAATTAGTTTTGGGGAAAAGAAAGAAATTGGGAGGGAGAAAAATAGAAGCTGGTCTGTTAATTGGATAATTAGGGTGGTGGAGGTTTTGTTTTTCTGTTTTGACCGTTTCCGTTATATGATTTTTAAATCTTTAAAGAGAGATAGAATTTATTTTTTTTTTTATGTTAATTTTTTTTTTTTTTTTTTTTTTTTTTTTTTTTTTTTTTTTTTTGAATTCATTTATTTGTACAGGCTCAATCGAATCAACTTTACAGAGCCAAGTTTTCATGTTTATATACATCAGTTATCTTAGAACTAAGGTTAAGGGGGTGGAACCGATTACTCGCGGCCGTCTCGAGGTTAATAGGAATTACAATTTTATGGATGGGAAAATTGCGGTGGAAATTTTAAACAAAGCATGAGGAACAATGGTTTTCTTATATCTAGAATTTCAAATTACATTTTTTTAATTGCACGTTTTCAATTAAAAAAAAAAAAAAAAAAAAAAAAAAAAAAAAATCACTCACTCACTCACACAACAACACTCACACACACACAACCACAATCACACACCGATGCACACAATCTTCAAAAATTTAACCTAAACAAGTAAGTTAATCAAACTACAATCTAAGGCTAATGTTAGTCAAAAACACATAAATGAGTTTCATAAACTCCAGATCGCGTGCAGCCAAAATGTCTCGAATCGGTACATTGGGTTGTCTACCTCGAGCCCGAAGGGAATCATAAAGCTCCGATCTGACTCCACGATGCTCAGCACAAAACCAAATAACGTGATCTGCGTCCTGGTAACCTTGTCCACATTCACAGAGATTGCTGTCTCCCAGCCCAACACGGAACAAATGAGCGTTTAAAGAATAATGATTGGACATGAGGCGAGACATCACACGAATGAAGTCTCGACCCACATCCAATCCCCTGAACCAACATTTCTTAGACACCTTAGGAGTGATAGAATGTAGCCATCGCCCTAAATCTCCTTTACTCCATTTATACTGCCAGCTATCGAGTGATATCTGACGAAAAAAATAAAAAATTCGTTGAAGGCGATTTGTCGGTCATAAATATCGCCTTCCATAGCGCCCACCCTTGCAAGCGAGTCCGCCTTCTCATTGTCAGGAATCGAACAATGAGAAGGGACCCACACAAAGGTGATAATAAAAGAACGTGAAGATAAAGCACTTAGAAGACCTCGTATTTTCATAAGAAAATAAGAGGTGTGCTTTACCGGCCTCAAGGAGCGAATAGCCTCTATAGAACTAAGACTATCCGTGAAAATGAAGTATTGATCCGGTGTAAAAGAGGCAATAGTTTCTAAAGAAAAATGAATTGCTGCCAATTCCGCGACAAAAACAGAACAAGGTGCTTGAAGTTTACGAGCGGCGCTATAATTTTCATTGTATACACCAAAGCCAGCGGAGTCCTCTATCAAAGACCCGTCAGTAAAAAACGTTTTGGTGGAATCAACTAGGCCAAACTTGGCAGCAAATATCACCGGAGCAATCATAGGACGATGATGCTCTGGGATTCCACGAAGCTCCTGTTTCATGGATAAATCAAAATGAACCGAATTTCCGAAGTCGGAGAAGCAAACACGATTGGGAATATTCAGCGAAGGGCTGACATCCTGTGTTATGTACAAATGGTACAAAGTCATGAAGCGGGTTTGAGGATTCAACTCAAGGAGCTTCTCAAAATTTTCGATCACCTGGGGGTTCATAACTTCACACCTGGTGAGGAGCCGGAGAGATAATTCTGAAAACCGATCCGAGAGTGGCAACATGCCAGCCAGCACTTCAAGACTCATGGTATGAGTCGAGTGCATACAACCTAACGCGATACGAAGACACCGATACTGAATACGTTCCAGTTTAATGAAGTGCGACCGAGCCGCTGACTGAAAACAAAAACTACCGTATTCTATAATCGACAAAATCGTTGTCCGGTACAACGTTAGAAGATCTTGCGGATGCGCTCCCCACCAGGTCCCGGTAATTGTGCAGAGAAAATTGATCCTTTGTTGGCACTTTCGCTTCAGATACTCAATGTGGGATCTCCAGGTGCACTTTGAATCGAACCAGACCCCAAGATATTTAAATGACATAGAATGAGTTATCGGTGTACCCAAAATTTGAAGCTTCGGTTGTGCTGGGTTATGCTTCTTGGAAAAAACTACCAACTCAGTTTTCTCCGTAGAGAATTCGATACCTAGCTCGAGAGCCCAAGTAGACAAATTGTCTAAGGTATCCTGTAAGGGTCCTTGCAGATCGACCCCATTGGGTCCCGTGACAGACACTACGCCGTCATCTGCAAGTTGTCTCAACGTACAGTTGTCACTTAGACAACCGTCAATGTCTTTGACATAAAAATTATACAAAAGAGGGCTTAAACATGAGCCCTGGGGGAGACCCATGTAGCTAAATCGGGAAGCTGTAGAGGTTCCATGAGAAAAGCTCATATGTTTTTCTGACAGCAAATTGTACAAAAAATTGTTCATTAATGGTGAAAAACCACAAGCGTGGAGTTTATCTGAGAGAACTTCAACAGATACTGAATCAAAAGCCCCCTTGATATCCAAGAAAACAGAAGCCATTTGCTCTTTTTTAGCAAAGGCTAGCTGAATATCTGTGGAAAGCAACGCGAGGCAGTCGTTCGTTCCCTTACCCCTACGGAAACCATATTGAGTATCTGAAAGCAGGTTATTCGTCTCAACCCATTTGTCCAGACGGAAGAGGATCATTTTCTCCAACAACTTTCGAATGCAGGATAACATCGCGATGGGTCGATAGGAGTTGTGGTCGGACGAGGGTTTACCAGGTTTTTGAATGGCAATAACTCTCACCCGTCTCCAGTCATCCGGTACAATGTTGAGAGCCAGAAATTGATTAAACAAGTGCAACATGCGCCTCTTAGCGACGTCTGGAAGGTTCTTAAGCAAGTTGAACTTGATTCTATCTACCCCTGGAGCCGTATTGCCACACGAAAGGAGTGCGAGAGAGAGTTCTACCATTGAAAAAGGTTGGCTGGTCTCATCTATCGAATTCGTGGTTTCGCGAGGAAACATTTGGGCTGGCACAGAATCTGGGCAAACTTTTCGCGCGAACTTGAGGATCCATTGGTCCGAGTACTCCTCGCTCTCATTGTATGTAGTTCGGTTACGCAATCTTCGCGCCGTATTCCAAAGAGTATTCATCGACGTTTCACGCGATAGCCCGTCCACGAATTGTCGCCAGTAACCGCGTTTCTTGGCCTTGATGAGGCTCTTAAATTCGCGTTCGAGTGCCGTGTACTTTTCGAAGTGCTCAGGTGTTCCACGTCTACGAAAAACTTTGAACGCGTCGGACTTTTTGCGGTAAACCTCGGTGCATTGCTGATCCCACCATGGGGAAGGAGGTTTCCTGCGAAATGACGTTCCTGGAACTGGTCGAGTTTGAGCTTGAAGCGCGCTTTCCAAAATCAGGTTGGAGAGGAAGTTATATTCCTCCAGCGGTGGAAGCCCTTCTACCGTTGTTACGGCTTCATCTATTGCTGTCTTGAACCTTGTCCAATCGATATTACGAGTTAAATCATACGTGACGTTGATGGATTCCGGCGGAGTGAGCCCGGTGGCAACCGAAATTTTAATAGGCAAATGATCACTACCGTGGGGATCCTGGATCACATTCCACGTGCAGTCCAACGATAATGAATTCGAGCAAAGTGTGAGGTCTAACCTACTGCCAAGTGAGGATGGACCAGCCAAGCGTGTAATTTCTCCATTGTTGAGAACGGTCATATTGAAGTTGTCACAGAGGTCATATATCAAAGAAGACCGGTTGTCATCGTACAGTTCTCCCCAGCCTGTACCGTGAGAGTTAAAATCTCCCATGACCAACCGCGGAGCAGGAAGAACCGAACACATATCTGAAAGTTGTTTCTGGTTTATTGAGGCTCTAGGAGGAATATAAACGGAAGCAATGCAAAGGCTTTTATTTTTAATAACAGCCTGACAAGCGACAACTTCAATTCCTGGAATAGGAGGAAAATTCACTCTATAGAAGGAGTAGCACTTTTTGATCCCCAAAAGTACTCCTCCTCCACGTGAATCCTCACGATCAAGCCGAATAATGTTGAAATCGTGAATCGGAAGATCGATTTCGGGTGAAAGCCATGTTTCACAAAGAGCAAATGCATCACAACCGATATTGTGAGCTAAAAATTTAAATGATTCCAATTTAGGAATAATACTTCGACAATTCCACTGCAGAACAGTGATCAAATCCCCGACCTCTTTTGGCAAATTATCCATCGAAGGAAATGATAGCTGCAAGGAGGGGCCACTTTAATGTTAATTTCTTCAAAAAAGTTTTCACAGTGGGAAGCATTGCCATAACAATGCTTTTAAGATGGTCAGAAATTTCGAGGTACTTGAAAATACCTTCCACAATATCATCGAATGAGAACAGCCCAGATGAAGAGGGGGCTTCTGTTCTTAAAATCGGGGCATCAGGGGTTTTGGATGTCCCCGGAAGAGATGGGAAATCCTGTGTGTAGTTGGCACTACGAAAACCAGGAGGATTCGGATTATCCTTCTTTACACTGCTCTTTGAATTGGGCATGTTGATATGGGGCTTCTGTTCAGCTACTTTCCCTGCTCGGATGCGTCTTCGCTTCCGTGAAGCACCTTCCGAAAAACTGAAAGATGTCCCCTCCTCAACCAAGTCCGAATCAGACTCGTCATCTGCCAAAGGAGCAAAAGGATTTGTATTGATATCGGGTGGCGAGGCTTTCTTAAGCATTTCTGCAAAAGATTGCCTTGAACGTTGTTTTAGAGAACGTTCCAATTTTTCCCCGCGTTGTTTGTACGCCGGGCATGACGAGAGAGCATGGGGAGGAGTTCCCTTGCAGAAAACGCATTTTAGTGTGTTATCTGCACAGGGACCAGCCTCATGTTTCTCCCCGCAAGTTGAGCAGCGTGCTTTATTGCCGCAATGGGAGGCCGTATGCCCCATCTGCTGGCAGTTTTGGCAGATCATTACCCGGGGTACAAATAACCGCACAGGTAGCCGAAGTTTTCCCAGCTCTATGAAGTGAGGAAGGGCAGAGCCAGAAAATGTCACTCGAAACGAGTCTGTGGGGGTAACTTTTTTTTTACCCTCGCTGTGCGATACTTTTACCAACTTTTGCACTTCCAGTATCTGAACTGGGGGAAGCAGAGGGTTGTTGAATCGGCCAATCGCCTGCCTCTCCAAAATTTCAGGGCACAGACTCGCCTCTGTGACCACTCCTACAATCTCCACATCACGAGCTGGAATATAAACTCGATATTCCAGTGTAAAATGCTGGGAAGCAGCAATCTCATTAGCCTGCTTCAGGTTAGAGACGACAACACGGAGTTTATTAAATTTTACTTTCGTGATCTCTGTCACGGCTGAGAATCGTTTCGTCAGATCAGTTGTAATTTGGTACACATTCAAAGGTTTCTTTTTGGGCTGAAAGTAGACAACCCATGGACCGACCGAGTCAACTGGATACGATCGCGATCGGAATTTTGTTTGTGCCTCCCCATCATCAGGTGGCAAAGGCACTTTTTCAGCCAAACCGTCCATGTCGAAGAAACCTCTTCAACATGCACGATTTGCCTTATTCGTGGGAGCGTTGAACGCCCCCAAAAATTTAAATCACACACAAACACAAAATAGGAACACACACAAATTACGCTAAAGTCTAGTGGGATGAGAGACAGAGGAAAAAAAAACTTAACTAATATTACTGATCTGTTGCTGCTGCTGCTACTGCTGCTGACGCACCGTATGCCTGAGCGTCGCACTTCTATGCGGGCAGCGGGGAGCGGTGCGCTGCGTGGGTGTACGGGTGAATCCGATCGCCTTCGGGTGCACTCGCTCGACGATGTCGGATGACCGTTGGCGATGTAGTGGTGTATCGCTGGTTAGCGTCACCACGCGGGGATGAAGCGAAAATGAGCGGGATGATAATTCGCCAGCAAGCACTACTTGATTTTCTTATTTCACTGGAAAACCACACTGCCTTCTTAGAAAAAAAAACTCACTTTCACTCCTTTCACTGAAGTGAATAGTTTTTGAGAAAAAAAAACTAATTATTTCCAAGGATCGCACTCGAATAAATCTTCCAAAATAACGGAGCGCTGGATCGAACGAACTTTCTTCTTTCGCTGAACGAAGTGGAATAGGGAAGATGTACCTATATTAATCTCATCACGTTGCAATTCATCCTACTTGAAATTAAACTAAATACACGTGACAGGATTAGTTAGTATTGTTTGTTGTAGTTATTTAACGTAAGCAAACATTAAGGTCTGTATTCGCAATAATCCGGACACCTCAAAACATGAATAAAACATAAATTTCCCATTATATTTCCGTCGTAGTTGTTTATTTAAGATTCATGGGATGTGTTTTAACAATTCGTGAAGACAAAACATAGTTATTCGGTATTTGCATAAAATTTTCGAACTTTGCGCTTAACTCCGTCCATTAGGGTTTGTACAGACTCTTCAGAAATCGTAGCAGCCGTCTTTGTCCAAATTTGCTGGAAGTGTTTGATGTCTTTGATTCCTTGCTTCTTTCCAGAAAGCTTCCGCTTCATCAGAGCCCAATATCTCTCGATTGGTCGTAGCTCTGGGCAATTTGGCGGGTTTGAGGTTTTTGGTAAAATGTTCACTTGATTTGCTTGGTACCACTCCGTCACAGTTTTAGCATAGTAGCATGATGCCAAATCGGGCCAGAACAAAGGTTTTTCTTTGTGACTTATGATGAAGGGTAGCAATCGCTTCTGCAGACACTCTTTCTCATAGATCTCCTAGTTGATTGTGCCTGTACTGACGAAAGATTTACTCGTTTTGCCACACGTGCAAATTGCTTGCCACACAAGGTATTTCTTGGGTAATTTCGATGCCTTCTTCGTTCTGAAATGCTCAGCTGTAGCATTTCTGGCCATAGCAGAATAAAAAGCCAGCCCTGGAAGCTGCTTGAAATCCTACAGGACATAAGTTTCATCGTCCATAACAACGCATGAAAACTTCGTCAAGTAATCGCAGTACAAACGTCGAGCCCGTGATTTTGCTGCCAAGTTCTGTTTGTCGTTGCGATTTGGAACTGTTTTTACTTTAGACGACTTAAGTCCCCAACGTTGTTTTGATTTTTGGACAAAACCAGGCGACATCCCTATTTTACGAGCCATCGTTCGAATGGAGAGATTCGGGTTTTTCGTTAATATCCTTTTCACCTTTCGGTCCATGACAGGATCAGTGCGTCCAATGTTTTTGTCACTTCTCAGTCAAACGTTCCGAAAATGATTTGAACACATCGTGAACAGTGGATTTAGGCAAATCCAATGTTTTTGCAAGGTCCCGTATTGACAAGTCAGGATTTGCCGTACGCCCGTACAAAATTCGCTCGCGCACTTGTTTTTCTTTCGTCGCCATCTTGAATACTAAACATGAAATGTAAACATCAATCATAGTCTTTTTGATCATAGACTCTCAGCTATACCACAGTGAAATTGTTCATTCCTACGTGCAATATTTCAAAAGTAACAATGATTTGAAGGTGTCCGGATTAATGTGGATACAGACCTTATGCCTCCGCAGAGAAGACGCTGCATGCTTTTGGAAAACTGTAGGTATAAGCAATTCAACAATGAAAATTTAAGTTTTTGTTCTGTATACAAACAGTAAAGAGCAAGTTTCGGAATGGAATAAAAGCAACAGCAGCGGCTCAACTTCAAAGCCTTTTAAAAATTAATAAACCCCATGCATGCTTTCAACTCTCTCCAACAATTTTCGAAGCTTGTTTTTGGGCCCAGACGTATCAAAAAATCCCAGAGTTCTACGAAAAAATAATTGATCCTGTCATTTCGTTGAATCAAAGACTCAACACGCCGACCGCAACTCTTGATATTGGGTAATTAAACAAGCTATTTCGTCCTGTTTCAGCGTATCACATTCCTTTCATTTTTGTGGTTAACATAACCAAAACAGATGAAAAGAGGTCATCAGCTCATAAAAGCTCATAAAAGCGAAATAGGTTCTTTTACATATTTGTTGCAAAAGCTGGCATATTAACAGAAAGCCTTTGGATTCTTCGGGGAACGTTTGGAAATGCAAAATGATTCTCCCATCCCTCAGCATTAGGTAGCTCCTGTCGAAGGTTAATCGAAACCGGTTGGTGTGGAATGGTAATTGCATGCGGAATGGAATGTCTATTATAATGGCGCCCATTTGGGAACATCCATTAATTATGTCACGCAAAAAAGTGACTTTACTTACCCCCCCCCCCCCCTCCCCTGTGTATTGTTTTTTTTCGTATGGACCATCAATTTGTGATTGTAAGGATTGTCACGTTTTCACCAACCCCCCTCCCACCTTACTGCATTACATAATTAATGGACCTTCCATTTAGGTTAAACCTTATCGGAATAAAGGAAACCATCATCGAACGGCTTCCAAACGGATTTGGTTGTTGGGTTGTCTCGAATCACTTATAAAATATTTCAACAGTTGCTACCAAGGGAACGTCCATTAATTACGTCACGCTAAAATTGACTTTTTATTA
The DNA here is from genome assembly GCA_024533555.2 of Aedes koreicus. Classification (NCBI taxonomy): domain Eukaryota; kingdom Metazoa; phylum Arthropoda; class Insecta; order Diptera; family Culicidae; genus Aedes; species Aedes koreicus. The sequence continues at coordinate 14,623 of JAHHFK020003729.1, forward strand.
ACCCCCCTTTGTCACATTTTTTGTATGAACCTTCGAATTTTTTTGTATGGATCGTCACGTTTTCTCAAACCCCCCCCCACCCCCTTACTGCGTGACATAATTAATGGACCTTCCCCAATAGAATGTTGGAACTGAGTAAACCAAATTCGTTGAAACGCTTGTCTTATCAAAAGAATTCGTCAGATGACATGCCAACTTCCTACGTAAACGGGTACTGAATTAAAAGCTTCGAGAAAGATTGTTTTGCCTCCACCGAAAAGTCCGTTTGACAGAGCCAAACATCATGTCACCCATAACTCAATTTTATGGTCCAAATCGTCAGTCTCAGAGCTCCCAAACATGTCTGATTGCCCCATCCCCAAATCGTGTAGGTAATATTTTCTCCTAGCAACAACAAATCGTGAATTCCCATCGGCACGAAACATCCTCATTTCCATTTCATTTCACTAAACATGTTTACCTTCTGTCGGCATCGGCGCTCCCCGCAACTGATGATGGCCGCTGCTTTGTCACGGTGAATTCACGTCGTTCTTTTATCGCTCAACAGATCACTCCGTGGCAATATAATCAATCATCATAAACCTCATTACCATCATCAGTATTTGCAAAGAGTTCTTGCCGGGGACGAATGGGTGTCTATGTCTATGCCCTGAGCACTTGTCGCTCTCCCGGGTGGGTTGCTCGAATGAAAGCGGACACAAAGCAGAAAAGCAGTTTTCTATGAAACCAGTAGAGCGGAGAGTGTGCTTTCCATTTACTTCAATTTATATTTTCAATTTCAACAACCAGCAGCAAATGGTTTGCTCCACCGTCGTGTGATGGTCGTACCCGTATCGCATAGGGGTTGTTGTCATCCTGGTGACAGCGTAATTAATATAAACACTGAACAGAAAGCGCAACAAGACCACCGAGACAAACGGCGCTCGCCGACGGAGTTGGATTCTTCGTTCGGTTTGCTGCATTGGGAAAATTTGGTCGTGAAGTCATTCAGACTCGGTCTGCTTCCGCTTGTTTCCGAGATAAGTAATCAATATAGAATCACCCCCCATCAGCAACAGTGACGCATTTTGCGGATGACGGGGGTAAAACTTTCTCTTTATCAACTTCGGGTTTGACTGCGTTTACCACCCCGGAATCTGCCGCGATGATTATCTCGTGGAAAGTACTGTCATGAAGTTTTTCTGATTTCCTTCTTTCACTTCTTTCCGGCAACTGGCAAAGGCTGAGAACATTTTCCTTGCTTCGATTAGGTAGATTAAAAATGTCGCTTTAATTGGAACATTACGGAATTTTTCAAACTTGGTTAAGTTTTGTCTTCCAACGAAATGGGCTCATGATGGACATAACATACCGTTATCACCATAGTAAGAAGAAGCATCTCATACTACAGACTATCCTTTACAATACCCTGGTAGGTGCAGAAGAGTTTCGGTTTGTGCTTTAGCGACAATCCATTACATGCTAGACGCTTTGATTGGTTTCTATGAGAAAAGTCTAGGAGCTTTCCACCACAAACCGAACGAACGCGGACGAGTAAAAGCTTTCAAAATCAAATTCACCACGCTTGGCTCAGCATTATCGCGACATAATTCTAATTTTAGTTCAATAAGGACAAATCCGGGTGTATGAAGATTGGTCATGGGCCATGAGGCCGAATGGGTTGTTACTTCAATTCCGGTCAGTGACTGAGTGACAAATAATAAATTTATTTACCTTCTGTTCTAAATTCTAACTCTACGCATTGCAATCAACGAAAGGAGCCTCCTTCGAACCTGACAAAATAGGATGCAGCATGCTACTGGACAGTTTCAACGCCGCCTGGTTGTCAAACTCCTATCCAACAGTTTTGGAGATGTAGCCTAATAATATCGATTCCAAAGGTTTCAAAACATTAAGAGATATACAGGGTGTCTCACAATAGGTGTCACTAAAGCAAAATGGGATTACAGCAAAACAAAACAACCAAATCATAGCATTTATTTTTCATTTCAAAGATACATGTTATAGAAATAAACCATATTAATTCAATTCGAATCTCTCGCCCTTTTATTTTCGTGAAATGGCGCTCCATACCATGATTTTCGACACATTCTGATAGCCTTCTTCAGCTAGTTTATCTCTTGGAATATTGGCAAGACTTTTGCCATACATACGATTATTTTGTTGATTATGATTGTCCTGAAGGAGGAAGAGCTTTTCAGCCGAAAATAAAATCTCGCAGTTACCGTGCCGAATCAAAAGATTTCTGATTCTTTGGACCTCGGCTTGCTTTTGACGCTGCGTCAACCCGTCAACTCGTTGTTTCTTGTACGGCTTGCATTCCAGATCATGTCTGAGGAGCCTGTTTGCTCAATTTACGGCCAGATACGGCCGGATTACGTCTTGTTCGCTCCCTCACACATTTGATCTTTTTCTTCGTTCTGGCAGTTCTTGTTTCCTTGACCCGTTTCAAAGCTCGAAAAACAAAACGCTTCCTCACTCCAAACTGCTAAAGGCTATTGAATATCTGACACAGTCTAAGCTTTTGCAAATGTAGTCTCAAAACATGCTCCCGTATGGCTTCCATGGTAGCTGATAAATATAAACAAACGGAATCGCTTATTTATTTTCAGCGATAAGCTGTCAAAAGAATACACTCAAAACGGGTATAATCAATTCCGCTGTTAAAATCACCCAGCTGAAATGAACCATGACTGAAAAAAGGTGACACCTATCGTGAGACACACTGTAGAATGAAATGTTCGCTCATCACCATGAGGCCCCAAGAGTGAACAGTAATGTTTGCTAGAATGAAAGATATGCAGAGAAAATTTTGATAGTTCCGTCAGTGTACGGCAGGTTGTGAAAATTAGTTGTGAGGCAAACAAATGCGTCCTTGGTTCGAGTACTACTATATCCAAGCCCCTCGCTCAATTTTCAATACAGTTACTTAATTAGGCTGCATGAAAAAACTACGATTTTTTTGGTTACTTCCGTTATTGGGGTTTATGGGGACTTCTCTGGTTCCGGTTCAGGTTCTTTTATTGTTGTTGTTTGTTTTTTTTTTTTGAGAGTTTTCTCTCTTCACTAGCGCCCAATACCACTCGATAGGTCGCAACTCCGGGCAGTTAGGTGGATTCGCCTCTTTCGGTACAACATGGACTCCATTCGCTTAATACCATTCCAAAACACCTTTGGCGTAGTGCCAAGAGGCCAAATCAGACCTGAATAGCGAGGGAGCGTCATGGCTGCGTAGGAATGGTAACAATCGCTTCTTTAGGCATTCTGCACAGTATATTTCCTTGTTTACCGCTCCGGTAGTGATGAAGCTTTGGCTTGCTCGACCACAGCTGCATATTGCTTGCCAAACCAAATATTTTTTGCGAAACTTGGCGTTTTCCTTCATCCTGAAATGCTCCTCTACGCTGTTCCGTTGCATGGCAGTATAAAAAGACAGTCCGGGAAGCTGCCTATAGTCTTCCAGCTCATAAGTTTCATCGTCCATTATCACGCAGGAAGCCGTCACCTTCTGTTTATCATTACGGTTCGGTACAATTTTCACCTTGAACGACTTCATACCTTGCCGGTGCTTGGAAGTATGCACGAAAGTTGGGGATATTTGTATTTTTCTAGCCGCAGTACGTACCGAAAGATCTGGTCTCTTCTGCAATATTTGCTTCACCTTCGCGTCCTTCTGGTGGTTCCTGAGATCCGTTTCTGTTCCGCTCCCAGCCTTCCTGGCTGTTGTCAAACGTGTATTTTTTTTGTAAAATCTTTTATTGTGATTAGTTAACAGGCAAGTAAAATCTTAAGCTATTTACATCTAATGTGTTTGATGGGGTTTCCAATACATAGCTAAAGAATGTTGCAAGTTGTTTAACAACATTGTGTCTAGATCTTTTGCTTAAATTCCTGAGATTTGGGTAAACAAAGTCTTCTGGTTCATATCTAGCTAAGGAGTGTATCGAAAATAAGCTATCCACAAACTTTCTTTCAAATTATGTTGAAAACCGATATTTTATTCATACAAAAAATTGATCCTTTATTGTACGAGGTTAAACTTGAACATAATGAAGACCGGATGAAATTTAAGTTATTCCTTCACGAATTTTCGAACTTTGGATCGAATGCTCTTCATCAAGTTCCGGACAAGTGTTGCATCGCATTTTTTGGACGCTTGAGCCCAAATTTTTTTGAACTCCTGCATGTTCCCAGCTGCCTTACCAGTCTTCTTGAAGACCCTCTTCACGATTGCCCAGTAACGTTCGATGGGTCGAAGCTGAGGGCAATTTGGTGGATTGATATTTTTCTCAACGAAATCTATACCCTTTTCCGCAAGCCAATTGAGAGTGGTTTTGGCATAGTGAGCCGACGCTAAATCCGGCCAAAACAGTGGAGGTGTACTATGCTTCTTATATAAAGGCAACAATCTCTTCTGGAGACACTCAGATCGATAGATTTCCGCATTTATAGTTCCGGTAGTGTAAAAAATGGTTGACTTCAAACCACAGGAACATATTGCTTGCCATACCAGTACCTTTCGACCGAATTTCTCCACTTGAATCGACCTGTCCGCATCGCTCACATCCTCCCCAACGACGGCAGTAAAGTATTGTGGACCTGGAAGGGTTTTTGAGTCCTCCTTTACATAGGTCTCATCGTCCATCAAAACGCATGCATCCGGACGCTGCAAAAGACGCGAATACAATTTCCGGGCCCTTGTTGCTGCTCGTTTCTTCTGTTCTGCACTTTGTTTCGAGATTTTCTGCTTCTTGTAGGTCTTCAGGTGGTTTCGCCTCTTGATACGCTGGATCATTCCGACACTCGTTCCTGCGTTTTTGGCCAAATCACGTATTGACATTGATTTGTTCTTCATGATTAGAGATACCACTTTCTGCTCCAGTTTCGGGTTGGAAGAACCGGGTTTTCTGCCTCTTCCTGGTAGCTCATCCAAAGAATAGTGTTCCCCAAACTTATTAATGATGGTTTTAACACTCGCATGATTAATTCCAAACCGCTTCGCCAATTTTCGCATAGTAATACCCTTCTCACTTAGCCATGTGTCCAGAACCTTATTTTTCACTTCCTTTTCAATACGCGACATTTTGAAAACGCAGAATTTGAACCGCACAAACAAGTAAACAAAAGAAAGCTGACAGTCAAACGCACAGCATGCAGTGTTCAGAGCATAAAAAACCATCACAAATACAAGCGTACAACGCAAATGTATGTGGATAGCTTATATTCGATACACTCCTTATACTAGGTTCCTGTCTTATGATTTCTCTCCGTTGAAAACGCCAGACTGGCCTGACCCGTTGAAAAAGAAAGAGTTTGGGCCTCTATTTTTCCCATTTCCCGGGGGACAGTTTCATCGTTGGGTATTTAATGTGTTTTCGGGGGGGTATTTTTTTTTTTTTTTTTTTTTTTTTGTGTCCCCCCCCTGTATTTTATATATTTTTTAAAAAAAAATCCCGGTCTCGCGGGGGGGGGGGGGAAAAAAAAGAGGGGGGGGGGGAAGATAGCATCGGTGGGGATTTTGTTGGGGATGATAATATTTTTTTTTTTGGTGGTGTGCTGTTCTATCTCATTAAACAGCATCAAAATGTGGGAACACGTTGAAGGTATTGGGAGGTCACGATTTTCCAGAAGGCTTCGGAGGAAAGGAAGTTGGTCGAACAAGGACATCAGTCGATTTATGAGGAGTGATCTCGATTTTCGTTCAATGGAGTGCAAATTGAGGCCTCCTTTGTTTTTTGGGAGAATGAGGCTGGAATAAGCAATTCTTTGAATTGGTTGTCCATGCCAAATAAACTTTCCGAATTCGGTTTTGATTTTGTTCGCGTATACTGTCGATATAGCAATGTTTGAGGCCATATACCAGAGTTCAGAGCTAATGTAGGTGATGAGTAAGGTGACTTTTTGTAGTATGTTGAGTGTTCTTGGATTATGAAGCCACAGCCTTGTCCTGATACCCCGAATCACGTTTTCCCAGTTCTTTTTACGAGCCTGCTTGATGTCTGCTCCGTACACTACACCCAGGATGCTAAGGACGTCTTCTATGTTAAGCCACTCAGTCAATTCAGCTACCCGGACCAGGCTCTCTTCATTATGGGGGAACATCGAATTGTCGTGTGGGTGTGCGGTGGTGACAGCTTGTGGGGGGTTTTTTGTGATGTGGGGAGAAGGGGGGAAAATCAAAAATATTTTGATAACCCAAGTAACATTGCCAAAACCATCCAGCTTTATTAAGTTTTATTAAAGTTTTATGAAAGCCACTAGAAATCAATTCGGCTTTATTATGGCAGCAAGAGATGCCAATAGGTTTCAAATTTTAGTCAGGTTTATATGAACCTACACAGCTTCTTTACAACGATCTTAAACCCTTGACTTCTAAAATTCCTTTAACTCCTATCAAAGGTTTTATTTTGACTTTATGAACTCATAAAATGCTGTTTTGACATGCCGTTTTAGGACTCATTCATATTATCTTATTATGGTCAGTTGAAAAAGCATTTTATAACCATTTTGCCTCCAGTAAATGCATTAAACGGCTAACTGGCATTGAGGAAAGCTACCAAGCGACCAGATAGTTCTTTAGTAGCCATTGCTAAGATAAATTGGCTTTTTTGGCAAAACTGTGATTTCTTGCAATCGCCATATTGAAATATATGAAATAATTGAAATGTGGAAAAATAAATACACCAAATTTTAAATGTAATACAATTGAACTGTAGATCTGAGACAAACTTCGGTATTCGTTTAGATAACCTTATTGAATTCTATCAATTTTCAGGAGTTTCATGATTAATTTACCGAATATATTTCTTTCAATTTTGTTTTTGTTGTTGTAAACTCGCATAATTTCCAAGGCGCATTAATTTTCAGCTCTTATCGTGCCAATATTCACCATAAAATTTAATGCGCATATGATTTGGAGCATGAAACGCTATAAAAAAAAACTCAATTTCTTTTATATATTTTGCTATCAATCATAATTTCCCGCAACAGTAGAACTTTTTTCTTAGCCATTATTTACTGTTGAATGAATCAGAAGAGCAACAAAGCAAAACAACAAAAACCAACCACGATACCGCCGTGAAGTTTGACAGCTGTGGCCATTCAGCCCTATGCTGGTTTTGATGGCGGCCAATAGGTTTTATGATGGTTCTCAAGTGGTCATAACAGCTTTCACTAGAACATTTTCAAAATCTTTATGGTCTTAGATAGGTTTTATTAATTTGTTTTCACAACCGTCTATAGAGTGGGCCACTTTGTACACATTTCGGCTTTAAAGATGCATAGAGGAGGTGTTGGTGGATAAAACAGTTTTGAATGTAGTGTCATCAACAAAGCCGGGAGGAGTGCTATACGGCTGGAATAGAACTGAAATTGTTACTTGGGAAGGGATTCCCCTGACGTACAGAACGCTGAATCCTATACTCTGGTGTCAGTCGACCATTGATCAGTATTTTAGAGAAAGACTGATTCCATATGGACGCCAAGAGATCTACAAAGTTAGAGTTGAAATTCATTTTCCTCATGGTTTCGGCAAGAAACTGATGATTCACCCTATCGAAGGCATGATCAAGGTCGAACGATACCAACAGAGAATTTCTACGTCGATGTTTCAAATTGGAGACCTCATCCAGTATTCGACCTGTGGCTTCATATATGGTTTTGCTACCATTCGAACATTTCTGATGTTCCGAAAGGACTAACGGCAGCAGATCGTGCATTCGCTTTTTGAGTACTCTAGCAAGAAGCTTGTAGTCATAATTAATGAGCGAGACTGGTCTATAGCTCTTGATAGATTGGTCTTGACCTTTCTTTTTAACGAGCACAATGATGCCATTGTAATAGTCTTGACTTGCTTGGCCTGCCAGAGCATCATTGATGATGAGGGTGAGCTCGTTACTAGTAGTTCTCCAGGTTTTCTGAAAGAATTCTTTGGGCAATCCATCAGATCCAGGTGCCTTTCGGCTGGAGCTTGTTTTTATAGCTAACTGGATCTCGTCTGCCGTTATTGGTTCCATAATAGTGTTGTAAAGCTCGTTTGTAAGAGGAAAAGTTTTAGATGGGAGGAAGTTGTCCGAAAAACTTCCTTCTACCAATCCGTACAGCTGTTCAAAGTACGAATGAGTAATTCTACTAATTACATTTGGATCCGAAACATCATTTCCCTCGTCAACTTGCAAAGCGGCTATTGTTGCTTTAGACCTTTTACCATGCAGCTGACCCACATGGAAGAGTGTAGTAGATTCCCCGGCTAAGGAGTGTATCGAAAATAAGCTATCCACAAACTTTCTTTCAAATTATGTTGAAAACCGATATTATATTCATACAAAAAATTGACGTAGCATTTGAGCCTTTATTCTATTGATTGTTGCTTGTTGGCCAGGATTTCCGTAGAGATTGTGGTAGGTTTCATTCAGAAAACCTCAGTATAACTCCATTGTGTCCCTGAAATCCCGATGAATGATTGATGTGCGCCATTTTAGGAAAGAGATGGTCTTAGCTTTCGCAAATCTTATCCACCATTCAATCCAAGATTGGTAATTCTGTCGAGATCTTTTCTAGTATTTTTGAGAAAACTCGTTCAGAACTTCCGGATCGTTCAAGATGTGTGGTTGAAGTCTCCATATACCTTTACCAGCAGGTTTCCCAAGGTTCGATTGAGCTATGCGAACTATCCCAAGTAGCAATTCATGTTTTATGGTAGTTTTATGAGAGCATTAAGGAGTTCATCCGGTTTTATCAGGGCATTTTCCAAGTTAAGGTGATTTTAATTCATTAACAGTTCTCAAGAGTGATTAAAGAACACTTGAAGAAACCTCCATAAAACTACATCATTTATAAGTGTAATTCACCTTATCAGTAGTTTTATAAGATACTTGATCCCCCTCTCAAGACATCGTTTCGCAACTTGCATAAAACCTGATAAAAGTTTTGTAAAAGTTTTATGACATTCTTCTTTAAGATGAATGTATCTTGGAAATGCTGCCATAAAACTCTCAAAACCATTTGATTTCAAATAAGAGCACATATTCTTGAGAAAGAACATTATGTGAAAAATAAACAAACTGTCACAATGGACGCCCACAGGTGGAAGAAATTAAAAACCAGCGGATCATTCAAGCGGAAATTCAATAAAAACCTATTCAATATATTGAACGCTCCTACCTCTCAGCCACCAACGACAAATTTTTTTTTACCATTCAATTGGATTCGCAGCCTACTGAGACTAACTTATCAGAAGGGTCTATGCGTTATGCGTAAAACGAATAAAATAAAATGGTGCAAAGTGTCGCCAGTTGAAAACCGAAATGCATAACTCATGATATTTGGTTTTATGCCAGTTGTGCAAGTTAAACCTAACGTCTCAGGTAGTTCGTTATATGGCGACCCACCGTGGAAATACAACGCAGTACTTTTGACGTAAGGTTTAATGTGCACAACGATTGTAAACTGTTATGTTAATGTTGAATTCTCCCGAGTCGTGCATTTCAGTTCCCAATACACAATATTTCTACTCGTTGCAAGTAAAAATTAGTATATCATCTGAGCGAAAATCGATTTTTCCCATGATCCGCACGTTTAATCCAAAGTCGGAAGTAGTGCGCTGGAATCGCTCACTGATCCACTACACAATGCACTTCTTCCAACGCTAGGTGCAGCGTACAGATCAAGAGAAAAATCATCTTTCGCTCAACTGATGTTTCAGCCATCGACGCAATATTATTATCTGTTCTTCTTCCCAAATCCATTGTTAGCATATTCAAGTTAGAGTTTTTTTTAATGTTTTAATCGCCTTACGCTGGTGATTAAAAACAACAAATTATAAGCTGTAATTATGAACAACAACTATGCATAGGCACTTTTGATTTGAACGTTCACATTTTCTTTGTTTATGATGTGCCTTCTCCACAATGATTTTATGGCTATCTTACGAAAGACTTGTTCACCTTAAGCAATTCAAACAAGTTTTATACAAGCGTTACTCCTCTTTTACAAGAATAGAACAAGTAAAGATGAACTTATCGCGCTCCTAAAAAAATCCTGTTAGCCTTGTGCAAGAAATATTAGTTTTATATGCGTTTTATGGTAGTTTTAGATAAAACCATTGAAAAAAATGGCGAGCGTGTCTATTCTGGATTCCCTCCGAATGGTAGCCATTTTCATATATATGCAACAAAACTCTCGTTTTTCCAATGCTACGAACAATTTCTGCTGTTTAAAATACATTGTGAAACTTAAAATGGATTGTAGACACAATTTATTCAAGATCTAACAATTTATCAGCCTTGTCACCTAATTGTTGAATTGTCAAGAATTTTTTATTTTTCAAATAAATCAATGTTCTAGCAATGATTCCGTGGCGCATTAAAATTTTCAAACTTTTATGTTATAAAACACCAATATACTGAACGTCGCATGAAAAATTTATCAATTGCAGACAAGAAACTCATGCATTTATGGTCAATTTTACAATTAATTTACATACGTATCCACTTTGGAAAAGAAACATCATATGTATATCGATGTTTTTTTTTCTTTAAAAAAACTCCCCATTCAGCAGAACGAATCCAAAGGGAACTTTGGGAAATTTTTGGGGCGGGACTGGAGTTTTTTTGGAAAAGAAAAATAATAAAACAACCAAGAGTTGTGTTTGTTTTATCATTTTTTTAATCCTATCCTGCACATCATTATAATTATGTATAAATAAAATTATTTTTTATTAAGCGTGTGGTGGGGGATTTTTTTGAGACCTGTCTGTTGGGGCCTTTTTGAACTTATGAGGGTTTTGTGGCTGTTTTATCGATGTTATGTAGAATATCTAGTTTTATGCGTGGTTTTATCAAATGAGTCTTGAGAACTTCTTCAAGTGTACCTTAAAATTGAATTTGTTACTTGGGATGTAAGCCTTGTGGTCCGTGAAGGAAGTGGAAGCAAATCGCGCCCTTAGCCCATTTCTCGCAGTTGTAGATATCAGAATGCGATCCAAGCGAGAGGCTGTGTTGGATCGTATATACGAAAATTGAACCGTTTTACCATGCAGTACTTCCCAAGAATCTACTAGATGTGCAGCACCCATAGTCCCATAAGCCGTTTGCACATTGGACTTAAACTCGATGACCCTGTAGCATCTTTAGCAGAAACCACTGAGTACTAATTGATTTGTCGCATGCTGCAGATAATGAGCGACAGACGAATTTAAGAAGTCTTCCCTTGCATTTCTTTGCGAAGCTCCGGAGGGAGCGTAGATGTTAAAGAACGTTACTCCCCTCACTCGAACTGATATGATTCAACAATCCAGACTTTTTTCAACAAGGTTAATTCGGAGAAGATCTCGTATTGCAGTAGCTGTACCCCTTTGATTGATGTCTACATCGAAAATTATGTTGAAACCAGGAATTTCAAGCCTATCACTTTGCACTTCTTGTAATAAAATTACGTCTAACTCTGCACTGCGAACGAATGACCTCAAAGCAGCTAATTTAGTTTCATTCGAGATGTTTGCAATATTAATGGTTGCAATTGGTAGCTACAATCCATGAACCTACCCTAATTTTAGGCTCGACACAGTGTATCTTTGACGTGTTGCCCTGATTCGTGCAGTCTTATGACAAATTCTACTAAGCCTCCCTTGGCGTTTTCTGTCATGTTGGTCAGCCGCAGCTGACACATTAATGTTGTTGTTTTCATTTTTACACATATAAGGTCTCACCTGCAGATCTTCGGTATGAATGAAACGACAAGTTCCGTGATGAGTATTGACTGATGTCCTCGGTGTTTGAAGAAGCCAATCTTTATGAGACGGCGGACGGTGGTACGGGGGCCGCAGTGCAAATTGTGTCGCGTTGAATTTCGTCTGAGTGCTCCTTGATGTCCGTGAAGCAGAGAATGGTGCTGACATGGGAAAAGCAATTTTGTCCATTTCGTGTTGTGCGTAATGTTGAAGAATGTTTGACGGTGTCGATGTAGGTCGTCGCGTCGTGAATGAAGCCGTCGATGTTGGTTGTTGAATTGTGAAAACTGTGAATGGTGAAATTTCCTGAGGGATGGCAGTATCAATGATTTCTTCGGCGGGACATATGCCCGCTGTTATGCTTACCGGGGGGAAAAGCATTCTACCTTTTTGCTGCGGGTAGTGCGTTTGGCGATGGTGTTGTTGCCAGACTGCTGAGGCGAGCCGGGCCGTTTCGTTTTGGTGTGTGTGATGTTCGAATGATTTGCGGATTCTTCATCGGAGATTTCAAAATCCATGGGCTGAGTCGATTTTTGTAGGTTTTGTGCAAAAGATAGAAGATCTGTTTTGGTTGGGGCAGTGATTTGAGTGTTGTTTTGAATCCTTGGCGTAGATGACGATCGGTTGGAAATCGTAACAGAAGATGAGGTGAGTTTGGTATTGCAATCGCTGAACTGCTGTTTAGAGATAGGGTTGGCTAGAGCTTGCGTTGTTTGGCTCGGTTCATGCAGAGATGATGGTCTGGAGGATTCGGATGATTTTGTTTTTGGTTCTTGTGTGGTTGTGTGCAGAGATGGTGGTGCAATACCATCAACAATCTGCGCAGCGGTCAGTCTCTCGTTGACGTTTTGAGAGCGTTCCGGAGAGATTGTTCTGTATGCAGAGCAAATCCCGCAATGGCGGCAGGTGCGAATTTGGTTGCGGTAAGTCACATATGACATCTTTCCGTCAACTGCTAAGTATGACGGGATTGCTTTCCAGAGTTTCATTCGAAGAATAAAGCTTACTTCAGATAGAATTTGAACTAAAACAATTGTCTGTATTTCAGTTATTTATTATTGAATTCAAGATCTTTTTTTATACAAATGTAGCGTTTTCTTCATACTTTTAAGAAAAAATACGGATAAAATTATTCGTCACGGTTTCGAAGGAATTCTCGAATTTTTCCTGTAACACGGCTCATTAGGCGGCGCACACCTTCATCGTCCATCGTTTTAGCTATCTTATTCCACCAGGTCTTCATCTGATTGATGTCTTTGACAATCTTTCCCTTTGCCTTGAGTCTCCTCTTCATGATTGCCCAGTATTTCTCAATAGGGCGGAACTGGGGGCAGTTGGGTGGGTTAAGGTTTTTCGGAACAACCTGGACCCCTTTCTCTGCATACCATTCTTGAACGACTTTGCTGTAATGACAGCTTGCCAAATCTAGCCAAAACATTACGGGATGGTCGTGGGATCGAATGAACCGCAAAATTCGTTTTTGGAGACACTCTTTTTGGTATAGTTCCGACGTCATTGTCTTATTTGTAACGAAAACTTTCGTTTTTATTGCCACAGCTGCAAATGCCCTGCCAAATCATGAATTTTCGTGCAAATTTGTCGGCAAAAACAAATTTAAATTTGGCTGGAACATCCCCCCGAGCCGTTGCCAAGTAAAATTTTTGACCTGGGATTTGCCCGAAGTCAGCCTTGACATAGGTTTCATCGTCCATCAGAAGACACCCGTCGAACTTGGTCAGCACCTGGTCGTATAGAGGACGGATTTTGGCCACACTATTCTGTTTTATGGTCCGATTTGGCTGTTTGCTAGCTCGATACGACTTGATTCCTTCCCGGAGTCGAGTTCTCCTCACGGTACTATGGGCAGCACCGAATTTTCTGGCCAAATCACGGTCCGACAGATTGGGATTCCTCTTAAACGTCTTCAAAATCTTACCACGCAGTTTCCGGTCGACAGTTCCACTCCGACGATTGGCTTGAGGCTTCCGAATCGTCGTCAATATTTCCTTATACCGTTTGATAACGCGCCATCGGTATTTCTGGGCAATTTCAGCTGTTTAGCTAGCCTAGATGCAGACCACAATGGATTTTCCAAATAACTGTGCACAATTTTTTCCCTTCTTTCGGCTTCCATGTTGATTGTTTACAAAGTACAGTCGATTTGCGGAATGTCAAAAATACTTCCAAATCCGTCCACCAGGAGCGCCACAATATGAGCAAAAGTTTGTTCCAATTCTAAATGAAGCAAGCCTTACGTACACTGTTTGGCAGACCAGGGAAGTATTCTTTCCAGATTTCGTTTCTTATCGAGAGTATTTCACCGTACGGGATAAATTGCTTGGCGATCAAGGTGTTGGGCATATGAGGTGGCAGGTCCGAAACCTTAACCTCAATTGCGTTGTCTGCTGGGTACAATGGAATGGTGTATTCCTTTTTCTCGAGCTCGATGGTTTGCTTCATGTTGTGTTGGGAAACTATTTGGTCCACTGATTCCGCTGATTCGACTTCGACGATGACTTGCGCTCTGATCAGTAGAGTCTGGACGTTCTAGATGTTGTTGAATGTGAGCTTCAGCTTTTTTAGTAGGAAGTCCTGGATTTGGCCGATTTTCGGGCGAGCTGGCATGACCGTGCAGTCGATGACGAACGAATTTTTGCGGTATTCGGTCATCTTGCAACTGTTTCCACAACTTTCCCTGGATCAACTGGTGGAAAGAGTGGTTTCCGGACTCCAGCCGGTGATATTTTCGTTTGGTTTTGTTTTCACTAAGCGAATATAGAAAGACGTCTGCTCTTTGCTATAGCCAAGTGTCAACTGGATGTGTATTGAAAGATTTAAGAACGTTATGGGCAGTGCTTGCAGGAAAACCAAGCCTTTTGTCATGTTTTCTTACTGACAGATCCGGATTTTCATTGCAACCGCACGCACACAATTGCTTTTCCCACTTGCTCTTCTTTTGACGCCATCTTCGATCTAAAAGCTTTTAGTATCACCAAAAATTGATTTTACACAAAGAACAGACATACGTTCCTCAGTCTGCGAAATATTTCATGCGTTGATGAAGTATTTCTAGAGATAAAAGTATTTAGGGGTGTCGCGAACAAGCCTTAGTTCCATCAGTGTACGGCAGGTTGAGAAAATTGAATAGAAGTATTGAAAACTGAGCGAAAGGCTTGGATATACAGTAGTAGTACTCGAACCAAGGACGTATTTGTTTGCCTCACAACTAATTTTCACAACCTGCCGTACACTGACGGAACTATCAAAACTTTCTCTTCATATCTTTCATTCTAGCAAACATTACTGTTCACTCTTGGGGCCTCATGATGATGGGCGAACATTTCCTTCTACATCATAATCGTTACTCCACGTACGGAGAATACAAAAATCGAGATAAAAAATCGACTTTTCCACGACAAACTGAGCCCCTGTTCAAAATTGGAATTCATCCTCCCTCACGAAGGCGAAAGCAGCTCCGTGTACACAAAGTGGCCGACCCTCCCACTAGCGGCTAGTACGGTCATTGTGACTGGGAGACTTTTCTTTAAATAAATCACTAGTTGAACCCAGTGTGAACGCTGCTACGCTTGTTACTAAATGAATAAAAAAAATAATATAACCGTCGCGTTTTTGATTGTTTTCCGGAATGAGTTTTGTTGAAACATTTACATTTGCTAATATGTGACTTCAATTATGGAGTTTTATTTTTTCATTTCATTTTCGTTGTTATTTTTGTTTACGTAGCTGCGTTGCATAAGTAGGTCCATTCTCAAATACATTCATCTGAAAAAAATACAGAAATTCTTTTATATATTTATTGATTTCTTCAAATACCTAACGGAATTGCATATTTTGTTATTCGTTTTATCGGATCATATTGCTGGAAGGAGATTCTCTTTTCCCCGCAGGTTTCGCGCAAGTGTATCTGCAAATGGACCTGCCCAACCGTTTAGGCCCTTCATACAGCAGTATGTTGAATTTGATTTTTTTTTTATCCTTCTGTTAGGTGGAACCACATGCAGGGCAAGGCTCACGCTAGGATGTTGGCTCCCTACATACATATATACATACATTATTTCTTCAAATACCTGGATTTCTATTGGAAAAGTTGTTACTTATGACGTTGTTCGGTTGAAATTTGTGTTTCATTTGTAAGAGACCCCCCCCCCCCTATCCAGAGAGGGGAGGGGTCTCATACATCCAAAGAAACATTTTTTGTCTAATTTGATTCAATTTGCTTGATTAGTTCTCGAGTTATGCAAATCTTTCTGTTTCACTTGTATGAGAGCCCCCTCCTCCCTCTATAGAGGGAAGGGGTTTCAAATCACTGTAGACAAAAGCTTTTCTCAAAAAACCCCACATGCCAAGTTTGTTTCCATTCCATTGATTAGTTCTCGAGCTATACAGAAATTTGTGTTTCTTTTGTATGGAAGCTCCTCCTTCCAGAGGGAGAGGGTGCTCGAACCACCGGCGAGACATCAAACGAATGAAGTCTTGACCCACATCCATCCCTCCAAACCAAGATTTCTTCGACACCTTTGGGATGATTGAATGTTGCCATCGCCCACAAATCTCCTTCACTCCATTTATACTGCCAGCTGACGAGCGACTGTTGACGAAAAATAGGAAAAATCATTGAAGGCGATTTGTCGATTGCAAATATCGCCTTCCATAGCGCCCACCTTTGCGAGCGAATCCACTCTCTCATTGCCCAGAATCGAACAATTAAAAGGGACCCATATAGAGGTGATGATAAAATAACGTGAAGATAAAGCACTTAGAAGACCTCGTATCTTCATTAGCAAATACGAAGAGTGCTTTACCGGCCTCAAGAAGCGAATAGCCTCTTTAAAACTGAGACTATCCGTGAAAATTACTGCTGACTGCTCTATCAATGTTCCGTCAGTGAAGAAGAAGAAGTTTTTTTATTCTATTAATAAATTGTTGAAAAATATATTTACAGTACGCTCAATGGACCATTATCTTCGATTTTACGCAGTGTACGGCGAACATGTTGAATCAGGTTCTGGACGGTGTCTATGTCTATTTCTTTCATCTTCCGCTTGATTCGATTAACCAATTGTTGCTCATTGTTAGCTTCCCAGCCATTGTCGTACACCATACGTTTGAGAACACTCCAAAAAATTTCAATTGGACGAGCCTGAGGCACGTTAGGTGGCTTGTCCTTTTTCGGTACAAATGGTATGTTTTGCTCAGTTAGCCAATCTAATGTTTTTTTCGCGTAATGACAGCTTGCAAGATCCGGCCAAAACATGATTTCGTCGTCAGCGTGATATTTGTTGATGAATTGCTTCAATTTCGGCAAGCATTGGCTGATATACACGTCAGAATTGACAGCTTTGGCCTTGTTTGGGCGTATCAAAGGCGCCGAGATACCCTTCGATGACATGGCTGCCCACACTAACACCTTTGGCTCATATTTCGATTTGCTGGCATATTTAACATCGTCTGGTGTTGTTTTAATGTTAGCAGTATAGAAACCATCGTTGCCACTCAATTCATGGTGCGAAAACATGAAGTAAGATTCATCATCCAAAATTATGCACTTTCCATTTGCAAAATGCTCGCGACGAAGTGCACGGCAGCATTTTGGTATTTTTTCGAGTTGTTGCTGTGTATATTTTGGTGCACGCTGACGTTTCCGATAGATTCCGTTATGTTTTCTCAAAATCCGATGGATTGTCATGTTTGAAACCTAAAATTTTCGTGGTAATTTGCGTGTTGATTGGCCAACCTTGTTTTCAGCGCTTGACATCAGTTTTTTCGTTGTTCTGGCACTCAATTTTGTTGGGCGACCACTTTTCTTTTTATTTTCCGGTTCTTTACCATCACGACAATCTTTCAAAACACGGTATATTGTTGATTTTGATATTGGCTCGTCTTTGAACACGCTCAAAATTTCACTTGTACTAAGCCGTCCAAAAAGTTCGGCGACTTGTGCTCGTAAATCCAGCTTGTACGACATTTTTAATGGAAACTACTGCGCAATTTGAGTTTGACAGTTCAGTAGGAACACAGATGAACGTGACAAGTACATTGGTTGACATCGGTGTGTTTGTTAATGCTGTCAAATAAACGCCTGAAAGTATTCCCAGGACTTATGTTACACATGTTATTCGATATCAGTTTGGTTTTTTTTTTACTCTGCTAGGGTATGCATCTTAGAAAAAACTACCAACTCAGTTTTCTCCGTAGAGAATTCGATACCTAGCTCGAGAGCCCAAGAAGACAAATTGTCTGAGGTATCCTGTTAGTGTCCATGCAGATCGACCGCATTCGGCCCTGTGACAGGCACTACGCCGTCATCTGCAAGTTGTCTCAACGTACAGTTGTCACTTAGACAACCGTCAATGTCTTTGACCTAAAAATTATACAAAAAGGGCTTAAAAATGATTTCTGTAGCAACATCGAGAAGCTGTCGAGTTTTCATGAGAAAAACTCATATGTTTCTCGGACAGCAAATTGTAAAAACAATTATTCTACAATGGAGAAAAGCCACAAGCGCGAAGTTTATCTGAAAGAACTTCCACAGATACTCAGAGTCAGAAGCCCCCTTGATATCCAAGAATACAGAAGCCATTTGCTCTTTTTTAGCAAAAGCTAAATGAAAGCAGGTTGTTCGTCTCAATCCCCTTTTTGTCCAGAAGGAAAAGGATCATTTTCTTCAACAAGAGCCATGTTTCAAAAAGAGTGAATGCATCCAGAAAGGGGTTTGGAGATAGGGTTAGCATTTTTACTTACCTAGCAGACTTGGCAAAACTTGAAATCCGGATCATGGGGGACCACATGACATGAAAGCCAACTTTGCGGAAGTACGAATCAGCCGAGGGATTTTGCATCCCGGGTACCAGCCCTGTTTTTCACCGGCAAAACTACAATTTTTCACCCGTTGTCACCGGCTCACTGGTGTTCCGTATGATGAATATCCCATCTGCTGCTTGTTTTCTCGGTCCGGCTGTTGGAAGGATTTGCGCTGGTCGAGGGAACGCGAAAGTATATTGGAATCTTTGGTGCCACTGTTTTAGGTAATCAGCCGGTTTCGCGTAATGGCACGATTCCAGATCCGGCCAAAACAGAGTGTCACAGGCATTCTTCTTCGGATATTTGGCCATTTATGGTGCAGGTCGTTACGTAAAGCTTGCTGAATTTGCCACACCCACAGATCACCAAGTACTTCTTGGCAAATTTGTCAACCTTCTTCTTCCGGAACTACTACGGAACATCCAGGCGGGGCTTACCGAAGAAAAACTCCAGGACGGGGATTTGCTGGGCATCCACATTAATGTACGTCTCGTCCATGTCGATGCATTTCGGCTGCACCAAACACTCGCGGTACAGCTTCGCGGGATTTGGCCACCGTAAAGGGTGATACGGTCAAAATTTGGTCAAGGGAAAACGCGTGTAAATCGGTGAAATCGTTTATTTAAAAAATCAAATTAAATTTCTTTTTCAAGTTCAATTAGTATAAAATTCAGGAAAAATATTCAGTTAGGCTTCCGCTTTTCCAAATCCGAATTGCCGGGCCTTACGCTTGACCCCTGCCATCAGATTTTGTACAGCCACCTTGTCCACCTTCTTCGCCGCAGAAAGCCAGTTTGCCTTGAACTGCTGCTCGTCCTTAGCAGTTTTTTTGGTCTTCTTTAGGTTCCGCTTGACAATAGCCCAGTATTTCTCAATTGGGCGGAGCTCTGGCGTGTTGGGAGGGTTCTTGTCCTTGGGAACCACCTGCACGTTGTTGGCGGCGTACCACTCCATGGCCTTTTTACCGTAATGGCAAGATGCCAAATCCGGCCAAAACAGTACGGAACAACCGTGTTTCTTCAGGAAAGGCAGCAGACGTTTATTCAAACACTCTTTCACGTAAATTTCTTGGTTGACAGTCCCGGAAGCTATGAAAATGCTGCTTTTCAAGCCACAGGTACAGATGGCTTGCCAAACCAGATATTTCTTTGCGAACTTTGACAGTTTCGTGTGCTTGAAAATATCTGCTACCTTTCCCCTTCCTTTTGCCGTATAAAACTCCTGTCCCAGAAGCTGCTTGTAGTCGGCTTTGACGTAGGTTTCGTCGTCCATTACCACGCAGTCAAACTTCGTCAGCATCGTCGTGTACAGCCTCCGGGATCGCGCTTTGGCCGTCGTATTTTGTTTATCATCGCGATTTGGAGTCACTACCTTCTTGTAAGTCGATAGTCCGGCTCGTTTTTTGGCTCGATGCACGGTTGTAGACGATACACCCAGCTTATTTGCGGTATCTCGGAGAGATAGGTTAGGGTTTCGCTTGAAACTACCGGCAACTCTCTTTGTCGTCTCAGCGGCTTCCGGTTTTCGATCTCCCTCCGATCCAGACTTCCTGGCTGTCGACAAACGTTCCCCAAACACTTTAATTACATTTGTAACGGTTGATTTGGCAACTTTTAGCGATTTTGCCAACTTTGCGTGCGAGTAGCTCGGATTTTCGCGATGCGCGAGCAAAATTTTGATACGCTGCTCTTCTTGCTTGGACGGCATTTTGACAACTGAAGAGTGAATTCCAAAATCAAAATAGGAGCAACATTCTACACACACACACCTTCAAAATGAGGGGTGTTCAGGGTTTTTAAATGCAAAATTGAAAGAAATACGTCAAGTTGATATTGACCAAATTTTGACCGTATCGCCCTTTAGACCACAAAAATATGTGTTCTACATTAGGCAACTTTAATGAGTTGTACCAAAAAAATGGCGTCAAAATCGAAAAAACACGAAAAAAAACCAAAATTTCAGATGTTTTGGTAAATATTTTTTCCTTCTCGTTCAAAACAAACGGAAATACATTTTTATCTTAAAACCACAATAAAAAGCTATTCAAAAACGCCAGAAATTTTGAAATCGGTTGAAAAATGCCCGTGTAGGAAATTTTGTGCGGAAAAAAGTTCCGAAAAACGGTTTTTTAACAATAAATAAATATTTTTAGTGTGTTACAAATATGTTGAACACGGTTATGTGTTAAAATTGACCAGATAAACAATCTCTACTATGTAACTTTGAAAGTTCCTTCACTTTTTTTTTGTAGCACTGTGTAACGGACGATGAAACGCTTCCTGGACCACAATTCTATACTGTAAGCGAAGACAAAGACATCCCCGAAACGGAGAAGGCAATTTTTACCGAAAAATTCGGTAAGAAGGCTATGGTTTGGCAGGCAATATGCGAGTGTGGTAAAACATCTAGTCCGTACATCACAACGGAGACGACGAACACTCAGAAATACGTTAAGGAATGTCTCCAGAAGCGATTATTGCCAATGATCAGGCAGCACGAAGGTCTAGTAGTGTTTTGGCCTGATTTGGCGTCATGTCATTACGCAAAGGACACTTTTGTTTTTTTTTTTTTAGACGGGATGGAAAATCTGCAAACAAACTCCTGAAGAACTCAGGGTGTGGGGATGAGGGCGCCAACTCCTCGACCCACTAAAAACCCACCCGTGCCTCCAGCCCCAGCCCTCCCCGGAACCACCTTTCGGTATTACTTCAGGGAGGGGGCTAGTGTGCTTTATGCACCCACTATGTCTAACTACATAGGTCTTTAGTAGTAGCTTCACCGACCTGGCGCTGATTCGATCGAGATGCTCCTGGATCCATGCAGGGTTCGGGACGTCCGCGCCAGATCGTCCGCGATCTCCCTGCCCGACCACTTACGGTACCTGCCGAACCGCGCGTCACATGGTCCTCCCTCCGATCGAGAAAGCCAGGGCCAGGACCGGGGTAGGAACGTCTGGGGGCGGCTACCCCAGGATCGTCCCTGTTCCCCATGTCACGACCGCTTACGGCTTCCTGCCGGATCCTGCGCCATATGGCGCCTCCTCCGTTGTAGTTCTTTTTAGCCGTTAAGGGGAGCTTAACGTTTCCAGGGTGCACCGCGGGGAGGCGAACTACTTCCACTTTAGGACACTTTAGAATGGTACAAAAGTCAAAATGTATGTTTCGTGTCGAATCCGCCGAACTGCCCGGAGGCAAGGCCAATCGAGACTTTTTGGGCTTTAACCAAAGCAAAGCTTCGAAAATTCATAAAACCAGCGGACGACATCCAAAAATTTAAAAAAGATTGGCCAAAAGTGATCAAAATGGTGGGAAGTACCATTGTGCAGAAGCTAATGGATCATGTTCGAGGAAAAGTTAGGAGTCTTGGCTATGATTAAATATTTTGATTAAATGAGAGTAAAATATCATATAAAACACAAATACAAATATCATTTGCCAAATAAAATTATTAAAACTAAAAAAAACATGACTTTTTTGTTATTTTGAAAGTGTGCTTATACTTTCTGGAACAGTCTATATTTTGTCAAAACATTTCTTTCTTGGAAGCCCTCTCAATAATCACTTGACAGATTGAGACGAAAGTTTGAACATGAAAACATTACACTAAATACAAATACAACAACAGGAATTTACGAGCCGGTCACTTTCAATAAGAAATTAAATTGCGAATTTGAGCACACTTGCACGCACGCCTTATGGCGTGATCACATATTGATTTACAACATTGCTCCCCGGATGCAGTATGAAAATAGGTATTTCACAAGGACATATATGAAAGGCTGATTTAAAGTAAATTGGTACCTCTCTCGCGCGCCGCTTGCACGCTTCTAGTGCTGGGAATCGAAAATCTTTGACAGTGGTTTATTAACACTTCTATAGAGAACAACAGGCGCAAGTTTGATCAAAGTAGTCGATCGCGTTCAAAAATAACGTCAAATGGAATGAAGCAGAAAATATTGTGCACAAACACCTGGAAAATCCGGAGTGGTCCGGTTCCAAGCTGGCTAAACTGCTGAAGATGCCGAAAACAACAGTTTGTCGAGTGCTCAAAACCTACAAGGAAATCCTGAGTGTGGAAAGGAATCAAACCTTTCCGCTGCTGCGCAGCAAGGTGTTGAGGTGTGGCCAGAAGGTCCGAGATGTGGCCAGAAGGTACAACGCCAACTTTCAAACGGTGCGGAACATCCTTGCCAGGGAAGGATACAAGTTGTACAGAGCCAGTAAACATTCGTACCGGCACATGAAGCAGAATTCCGTGACCAAAAGCGTGCAAGGCTCTTGTATGACCGTGTTTTGACGAAACACAAGTGCTGCACTTTGTTCGATGACGAAACATATGTCAAGCTCGATTTTAAGCAGCTTCCCGGTTAAACGTTTTGCATCGCGACTGAACGTGGGGATGTGCAGGTAAGATTCAAGTTCGTGTTTGCCGACAAGAAGAAGGTCATGATTTGGCAAGCGATTTGCAGTTGTGGCCTTAAAACGGAACCATTCGTCATATCCTCGACGACGACATCCCAAGTTTACATCGAAGAATGCCTGAAAAAGCGTGTATTGTTGTTCAACCGCAAGCAGAAGGGCAAAGTCATCTTTTGGCCTGATTTGGCCTAGAGATAAAAAGAAACTTTGAAGTGGTATGCTGCCAACAAGATCGATTTTGTCCCCAAGCTAAGGGAACGTCCATTAATTATGTCACGTAAAAAGTGACTTTTTGTAACCCTCGTTTTTTTGTATGGACCTTCAAAATATTTTGTATGGATTGTCACGTTTTCCCAAACCCCCCCCCTCCCCCCTGCGGGGACATAATTAATGGACCTTCCCTAATGAATCCTCCAAATTGGAATTTTGACAAATCGAAAAATACTGGGCAATTTCAAAGCAACGACTTTTACGAAGCGGCGGAGTACTCAAAGACATTCAGGAAATGCGGGTAAAATTGAATAAATGCGCGAAATTTCGTAATAACATGCCATGAACAGCGCGTTTGTTTACATTTTGTGACTAACGTCCTTTTGAAAGGTACTCGAGCAATAAATCAAATCTTATGTTGACAACCAATTTCAGAAACGGCCTACTAATGCTTTGAAGCCCACTCTCTCTCTCCCCAATATTCGCCACAGCACCTCCAGTGTGTTCTCAGACAGGCAAAGTCAATTGAATTTCCTTTCATTTCGCTATTTTGGTAAACATTAGCACCGACACCAACATCGATATGGACTTTTCTCAACATCTTCTCCGGAACAAAGTGACAACCCACCCTCTGGCCATACATCATCGGTTCATCATTGGTTTGCATTTATTTCGTGGAAATCATCGGTCAATCGCCGATGCTGGGACTAATTAACAAATAATTGAACATCGTTCGTTTTCTTCTTAGTTTTTTGTTTTGCGTTGTCAATAGCTTTAACTATGTAACACTTCGATGTTAATAGGGGGCTGTCTGTCACTGTTTAAATGTCTCATTGATTCGTCAATCCTATGCCTGTCGGTTGCCAAATCCTGATTCTATTCGGCCCGCCTCGTTTGTCCGATCAGAGAAGAAAAGGAAAAGCGTTGGATCCTATTATTATCTTTTCATTCACGGTTTAAAAATTTCGTGCTTGGGCGAGAAACTTTCCCGCATTGTCATGCTTTCCAGGTCCAAGAATCGGACGCTCGTAGGTTACGCATGACTGGATCGGAGTTTTTATAGGTTTGGCGTGCCTTGCGTGCGATAACAACATCTAGAGAATGGCTTTGGGCGGCGTTGCTGGGAATTTTTTTGTTTTCTTTTGGTTCGGAAGTTTTGATAGAAGTGACTTCATTCATCTGTTCAAGGTTCAGGCTTTTATTATCTTCATTTTGAGTGATTAGGAGGAAACAAAGAGA
The DNA here is from genome assembly GCA_024533555.2 of Aedes koreicus. Classification (NCBI taxonomy): domain Eukaryota; kingdom Metazoa; phylum Arthropoda; class Insecta; order Diptera; family Culicidae; genus Aedes; species Aedes koreicus. Next base: position 39,040 of record JAHHFK020003729.1, read on the forward strand.
ATTGATGCTTTTGATGTGTACAGGACGGCGTTTGCCTAAATGACGGTTGTTCGCGCTTGTTGAACTCACTCGTTTTTATTAATGATGATGGCGTTTTTGCGTGGCGATGAATATGGTCTTGTTTTCAATTTACATTATTTCTGAATTTATTTAGGAAACTTTTCGGTTTCTTTGCTTTTTGTTCCTAGGAATTCCGTCGGTTTTAATCTGTTCCGAGAGTTTTCACAATGTTTAATTGGGCGCTTCCCACGTCTCAACCATGCTTCCATCTGTTATAATCCTATTCTGGCAATTCTTACACTGCTGTTCTTGGCTGCCAAGCGGAAACAAACCCTACTTAGACCACTAAAAACGCCAGATTATCACTTTTTATAGCATTCCACCCCAAACTTGGCCTCCATCCATCTTTCAAACGGCACAATCCCGCACTTCGTCGGAGGTGGGCGCTTTGATGTCAGGCATTCTACCACCACCACCACCACCATCGCCAACAGCGCCAAATCTCCGCTGGAAGCTCCGCCACCATTGGCCCTTGTCCTACGATTTGAAAAACTCCAAATTGTGCTTGTTTTTGTAAAACTTCCTGAACGTCAACCGCCAGAATGCGATCCGAAAGTCCACGTTGTAGAAAGCATAAATGAATGGATTGATGGCACTGTTGATCCAGCCTAGCCACGTCAGAAACGACATGAGCGGTTTGCTCTGGGACCGCTCCGGCAGGAAGGGCATCAACAGGTAGTACACGAAGAACGGCAACCAGCAGGCAATAAATCCTCCCACCACCATGCTCAGTGTTTGGGCCGTCTTTGTTTCGCGCTTTAACGACGAAATCCTGATGGGAATCCGCTTGCCGCCGTGGACTCGCAGCTTGGCATTGTGGCTGGTGGTCACACTGGAAACGCATGACTCAGCCAGCGAAATCTGACTGGCGCTAAATTGGACCGTGTTGATGGGCCGCATCTCGTAGTTGCTGTTGTTCGTCGCCGAGAGTCCCACGGCGGATGACCTTGGGGCCGTCAGTTGGTGCCGGGTGGCATTCGGTGTGTTGCGAGCCGAGCTCAGGAACTCGTACAACGTTTGGTGCGAGTTGGCATAATTGGAGGAAATATTCCGTCCCAAATAGGCTCCCTGCTTTGGGCTGGTGTCCATCTCGGAGGTGTAGTTATCGATGTCGATCTCGCAGTTTTTCTCCGTAGCCTAAAAATAGAGCGAAGGGAGTGGAATTGAAAAAAGGTGTATAAGTAAATTAAAAGTTCGGCAAACAACAAGAAAAATCTCGAAGAGGATGAGCCAGCTGCCGGCGGAGGGTTTAGTCCGAACAAAGCGAATGGGTAAAAAAAAAAAAGGAAGAAGCTTACCAGCTGGTAAACAAAAGCCCCACTCGAGCGCATTAACTAATTGGATGGGGTAGTTGATTCGGTAGATTTAGCACGGTTTTGGGGTGTGATTAAATTTAGTCAGGACAGTTCTGGTAAGATGACCGGTGAATTGGGTCTACAATGACTGCAGATTAGGAAAATGAATCTTAAATAGATTATTGAGATTATTTCGAGATAATCTGAAACAAAATTTCATTTTAGAAATAGAAAAAATGCATTACAGTTTTCTAGGTTACATCCCTTTCGGGACGAACCCGCACAATTGAGCGGGTTGTCTAAAATAACTTTGCATGTTTTATTTTGTCACAATATCACAGTTTTTCAAACAAATTTGATGTTAATAATTGAATTATTACTTATACTTTTATGATCATGCATTGTTTTTTTATTTTAAGTGCACTGGCTGAACCCGGTGCGAGCGCCGCTACGCTTGCAACTTAATGATTTTTTTAATAGAACGTGCCGTTTGTGGTTGTTTTTCGGAATCAGTTTTTTTTCTTGACTAAACCGGGGTTCAAACTTCTATCAGAACATGCTTCTTACCCGATAAATACACATTTTGTGTTTTAGTAACCTGGATAATTCTCATGTTGGGTAGAAATTCGTGTTTCATTTGTATAGGAGCCCTCCCTTCCAGAGGGAGGCGGTTTCTCAAACCATCATACTTCTTGAACTGCCTGGAGGGGTCTTGAACTGCCATAGAAACATTTATTGCCTCCAAAAACCTCAACATGCCAAATTTGGTTTCATTTGCTTCATTGACTCTCGAGTTATGCTAAACATTGTGTTTCATTTGTATGAGAGTCTCCTCTTCCAGAAGGCGAAGGGGTCTCAAACCACAATAGAAATATTTCTTGCCTTCAAAAACCTCCACATGCCAAATTTGGTTCCAGTAACTTGATAAGTTCTCGAGTTATTCAGAAATTTGTGTTTCATTTCTATGGACCCCCCCCCCCACCCCTCCCAGAGAACGGAGGGGTCTCAAACAACCATAGAAACATTTCCCTCCTCCTAAACCTTCACATGCCAAATTTGGTTCCATATGCTTGATTAGTTCTCGAGTTATGCAGGAATTTGTGTTTCATTGGTATGGGAGCCCTCCTCTTGCAGAAGGCGGAGGGGTCTCAAACTATCGTAGAAACATTAATTGCCTTCAAAACCCCCACATGCCAAATTTGGTTCCATTTGCTTCATTAGTTCTCGAGTTATGCAGAAATTTCAATTTCATTTGTATGAGAGCTCCCCCTTCTAGAGAAGGGAGGGTTCTCGAACCACCATAGAAACATTTCTTGCTTCCAGAAAGCTCTACATGTAAAATTTGGTTCCATTTACTTGATTGATTCTTGAGTTATGCAGAAACTTCTGTTTGATTTGTATGGGAGCCTCCCCTTCCAGAAATGGGAAGGGTCTCAGACCACCATTGAAATGTTTCTTGCTTCCAAAAATTCCCACATGCCAAATTTGGTTTCTTTTGCTTTATTAATTCTTGAGTTATACAGAAATATGTGTTTCATTTGTATGGGAGCCCCCCCTTTCAGAGAAAAGAGGGGTCTCTAACTATCTTAAGAACCTTTTCCGGTCCCAAAAACCCCTCCATACAAAATTTCACGCCGATCGGTTCAGTAGTCTCCGAGTCTATAAGGTTCAGAAAGAAATTCATACAGAGGATAGGCAAAATTTTGGCCAAATTCAATTCCTTACAACTTTTTGAAAAACTGTTGAATTTGGACAAACTCGAAAGCATTCGACGGAAAATTTAGTCAAAATTCAGGAACATGCATGGTCACGAATACTGGCCACCGGACACCGGAGATGTTTCGGATTTTCAGAGGGCATGTCAAAAAGACATTTTTTCTGCTGCTCGTATTTTTGTGTGGTGTGAAGTTACATCGATGACCCTTATTTTCCTAGAAACTAAAACTCATTGAAAATTGAATGCCGGCGGTTGCACTTAGATTCGTTGAAAAACTTCCGAAATATGGCCATTTCCGTTAAACTGGTTCCGGATACTATGGTCAATCATGTATATCCTTCCAATCATGTATATCACCAAAACATCAAGATTTTTCATGGAGGTGCTTCAGGGAGCATATTCAGGACGATCAGTTGCCCTGAACACTCTGTAGTAGGTTTCAGGTGCCCCGGGAGAAGTGGCCAATTTGGAAAATGTCCGGAACCATATCAATATGGGCATCAATCTTCAAGATTTTTCGAGGTGATACTTCTAAATGGCCATCATCAATGGTGCCATGTTCAATTTTCATTAGTGTCCCCTCCGCCTCGTAGCATATTGTCACAAATCCTCTCCTCTCTCCTAAAATGCTACGTCATTGATGGACGACCTTATTATATAGACTAGCTGAACCTGGTGCGTGCCCTGCTACGCTTGCAACAAAATGAAGGAAAATTTAATATAACTGGCACGTTTATGGTTTTTTACGGAATGAGTTTTTTTTTCTTGAATAAGCAGGGGTTCAAACTTCTATCAAAACATGCTTCTTTGTGTTTCATTTGTATGGGAGCCCTCCCTTCCAGAGGGGGTGGTTTCTCAAACCACCATACAATCATTGCCTTCAAAACCCCCCACATGCCAAATTTGGTTGCATTTGCTTGTTTAGTTCTCGAACCATCACACTGGGCTCTTAGATTATAATAAAAATTTGAGTTTCATTTGTTTCAACCCCCCCCCCCTCCCCCTTTAAAAAAAGGGAGGGGTCTTGAACAACCATAGAAACATTCTTGCCTTCAAAACCCCCACATGCCAAATTTGATTCGGTTTGGTTGGTTTGTATGTCCCCCCCCTTCAAAATGGGGAGAGGTAGTGAACTGCCATAGAAACATTTCATTGCCTCCAAAATCCTCAACATGCTAAATTTGTTTTCATTTGCTTCATTGGCTCTAAAGTTATGCTAAAAATTATGTTTCATTTTTATGGGAGTCTCCCTTTCCAGAAGGCGGAGGGGTCTCAAACCATCTTAGAAACATTTATTTCCTTCAAAAACTTCCACATGCCAAATTTTGTTACATTTCCTTGATTTGTTTTCGAGTTATGAGAGATCCCTCTTTCAGTGAGCGGAGGAGTCTCAAACCACAATAGAAATATTTCTTGCCTTCAAAAACCTCCACATGCCAAATTTGGTTCCAGTAACTTGATAAGTTCTCGAGTTATTCAGAAATTTGTGTTTCATTTCTATGGAACCCCCCCCCCACCCCTCCCAGAGAACGGAGGGGTCTCAAACAACCATAGAAACATTTCCCTCCTCCTAAACCTTCACATGCCAAATTTGGTTCCATATGCTTGATTAGTTCTCGAGTTATGCAGGAATTTGTGTTTCATTGGTATGGGAGCCCTCCTCTTGCAGAAGGCGGAGGGGTCTCAAACTATCGTAGAAACATAAATTGCCTTCAAAACCCCCACATGCCAAATTTGGTTCCATTTGCTTCATTAGTTCTCGAGTTATGCAGAAATTTCAATTTCATTTGTATGAGAGCTCCCCCTTCTAGAGAAGGGAGGGTTCTCGAACCACCATAGAAACATTTCTTGCTTCCAGAAAGCTCTACATGTAAAATTTGGTTCCATTTACTTGATTGATTCTTGAGTTATGCAGAAACTTCTGTTTGATTTGTATGGGAGCCTCCCCTTCCAGAAATGGGAAGGGTCTCAGACCACCATTGAAATGTTTCTTGCTTCCAAAAATTCCCACATGCCAAATTTGGTTTCTTTTGCTTTATTAATTCTTGAGTTATACAGAAATATGTGTTTCATTTGTATGGGAGCCCCCCCTTTCAGAGAAAAGAAGGGTCTCTAACTATCTTAAGAACCTTTCCCGGTCCCAAAAACCCCTCCATACAAAATTTCACGCCGATCGGTTCAGTAGTCTCCGAGTCTATAAGGTTCAGACAGACAGACAGACAGAAATTCATACAGAGGATAGGCAAAATTTTGCCCAAATTCAATTCCTTATAACTTTTTGAAAAATTTTCTTGAATTTGGACAAACTCGAAAGCATTCGACGGAAAATTTAGTCAAAATTCAGGAACATGCATGGTCACAAATACTGGCCACCGGACACCGGATGTTCCGGATTTTCAGAGGGCATGTCAAAAAGACATTTTTTCTGCTGCTCGTATTTTTATGTGGTGTGAAGTTACATCGATGACCCCTATTTTCCTAGAAACTAGAACTCATTGAAAATTGAATGCCAGCGGTTGCACTTAGATTCGTTGAAAAACTTCCGAAATATGGCCATTTCCGTAAAATTGGTTCCGGATACTATGGTCAATCATGTTTATCCTTCCAATCATATATATATCACCAAAACATCAAGATGTTTCATGGAGGTGCTTCAGGGAGCATATTCAGGACAATTAGTTGCCCTGAACACTCTGTAGTAGGCTCTGTTCAGGTCCCCCGGGGGAAGTGGCCAATTTGGAAAATGTCCGGAACCATATTAATATGGGCATCAATCTTCAAGATTTTTCGAGGTGATACTTCTAAATGGCCATCATCAATGGTGCCATGTTCAATTTTCATTAGTGTCCCCTCCGCCTCGTAGCATATTGTCACAAATCCTCTCCTCTCTCCTAAAATGCTACGTCATTGATGGACGACCTTAGTATATAGACTAGCTGAACCTGGTGCGTGCCCTGCTACGCTTGCAACAAAATGAAGGAAAATTTAATATAACTGGCACGTTTATGGTTTTTTACGGAATGAGTTTTTTTTCTTGACTAAGCAGGGGTTCAAACTTCTATCAAAACATTCCTCCTTTGGTTTCATGGGAGCCCTCCCTTCCAGAGGGAGTGGTTTCTCAAACCACCATACAATCACTGCCTTCAAAACCCCCCACATGCCAAATTTGGTTGATTAGTTCTCGAACCATCACACTGGGCTCTTCGATTATAATAAAAAATTGAGTTTCATTTGTTTCACACCCCCCCCCCCCTTCAGAAAAGGGAGGAGTCTTGAACCACCATGAACACATTCTTGCCTTCAAAACCCCCCACATGCCCAATTTGATTCGATTTGCTTGATTTGTATGCGAGCCCCTCTCTCTGAGAGAGTAGGGGTCTCAAACAATCATAAGAACCTTCCCCATCCCCAAAAACCCCTTCATATTATTTTCATGTTGGTCGGTTCAGAACTGTCCAAGTCTATAAGGGTCTGACAGACAGACAGAAATTCATTTTTATGTATATAGAAATCTAGCCTCCAAAAAACCCCATTTGCTAAAAGTGGTTTCATTTTCTTGATTAGTTCTCGAGTAATGCAGAAATTTGCATTTTAATTGTATAGGAGTACCCCCCCCACCCCTTCAAAATGGGGAGGGGTAGTGAACTGGCATAGAAATATTTCTTGCCTCCAAAATCCTCAACATGCTATATTTGGTTTAATTTGCTTCATTGGCTCTAAAGTTATGCTAAAAATTATGTTTTATTTTTATGGGAGTCTCCCCTTCCAGTAGGCGGAGGGGTCTCAAACCATCTTAGAAACATTTATTTCCTTCAAAAACCTCCACATGCCAAATTTGGTTACATTTCCTTGATTTGTTTTTGAGTTATGAAGAAATTCGTGTTGCATTTGTATGGAAACCCCCCTCCCGCCCCCTTCCAGATGGCGGAGGAGTCTCAAAGTTCCATAAAAACATTTCTCTTCTCCAAAAATCTCCACATGCCAAATTTGGTTCCATATGCTTGATTAGTTCTCGAGTTATGCACACATTTGTGTTTCATTTGAATGAGAGCCCCCCTCTTACAGAGGGCGGAGGGGTCTCAAGTTACCTTAGAAACATTTTTTGCCTTCAAAAACCTCTACCTGCCAAATTTGGTTCCATTTACTTGATTAGTTCTCGAGTTATGCAGAAACTTCTGTTTCATTTGTATGGGAGCCTCCCTTTCTAGAAAAGGGAGGGGTCTCAAACTACCACAGAAACATTTCTTGTCTCCAAAAACATCCGCATGCTAAATTTGCATACTTTTGCTTGATCAGTTCTCGAGTTATGCAGAAATTTGTGCATCATTTGTATGGGAGCCCCCCTTTCCAGAGAAGGGAGGGGTCTCAAACCATCATAAGAACCTTCTCAGGCCCCAAAAACGTCTCCTTACAAAATTTCACGCTGATCGGTTCAGCAGTTTTCGAGCCTATGAGGTTCAGACAGACAGACAGACTGACAGACAGAGAGAAATCCATTTTTATATAGATAAAGATATGAAAATTGTGCCTTTCATGGTTACACATAAAGTAAACAAACCTCGAAAAAAACAAAAAAGTTTTATCCGTCGTAATTTTGTTGTTATTATTAAATGAATATTTTTTTGGCTCAGGAAGTACTAGCACACCTGTCATGTAACTCACACCAATACACTCTCAAATATTCTGTCAAAATAACATAGCGAATCAAAACAAAAACAAAGATACTTGTACCAAAAGGTACTGAATAGCGCAAGCGTGCATGGCTAGGTGCAGACTGCAAGGAGTACTTCGGAACTGGAGGTTCTACAACAGTGAACCAATTTCAAATCGCTAGTTGCACATTGATTGTTGCCAGCACTAATCAAAAGTACAAGAGCTACTCTTCGACATAGTGAAGAAGAAGTGTCAATTTGTTCACATGCCAACGATGTCTGGAGGGAAAAAGTGGAACCCGCACAATTGTGTGGGTGCCGTCCCTTACGCTATTGATGTTCATCGTTTGATACACCTGCTACCCAGTTCAATAATTCAGTCCTTTTTAGTCAGCTCGTGCTATTCCAGTATACCCAGTTTCAATTACAACATCAATATCAATATTTTGATATCAAAAAATCATATCTGATGAGAAACCACTAGAAAAATTTTTTTTTTGGATAGGGAAATTTTTTGGTTTTTTTTGGGATCATATGTGGGCTGTTTGGTTGTTGGGGGTGGGGGGGTCCGTCCTTAATTTATGTTTTTTTGGGAGGGAGGGGGGGGGTTTTTGTCAATGTCTTTTTTTTATTTTTTTTTGTGTGTGTGGTGTGTGTGGGGGGGGGGGGGGGGGGGGGGTTTTTTTTAAAAGAGTGGTGGGGGGTGTGAGTCCGCGCTGGTGGTTTTTATAAAAAAAAAAAAAGAAAAATTATTATTTATTTATTTTATTTTTTTATTTACATGGCATAACGTCACAATACTATAACATAGCCAGATACACAATATCCCTCCATAATGCCCGATTCGTGGCTGCTCCTCTCCAATCCCTTGGGCACCTTGTACCCCCTAGGTATTGTTCCACCTGGTCTGACCATCTTGCTCGTTGCGCCCCACGTCGTCTTGTACCAACCGGATTCCCGTCGAACACCATTTTTGCAGGATAGTTGCCCGGCATTCTCGCAACATGTCCTTCCTAGCGTATCCTTCCAGCTTTTGCCACCTTATGAATACTGGGTTTGCCGGCGAGTTGCGCGAGCTCATGGTTCACCCTTCGCCTCCATAGTCCGTCCTCCTGTACTCCACCAAAGATCGTTCTTAACACCCGTCGCTCAAAAACTCCGAGTGCTCGCAGGTCCTCTTCAAGCATTGTCCACGTCTCATGCCCGTAGAGAACAACCGGTCTTATCAGCGTTTCGTACAGGATGCACTTCGTACGGGAGCTAAGTCTGTTTGACCGTAGTTGCTTGTGGAGCCCATAGTAGACACGACTTCCACTGATAATCCGCGTCCGGATCTCACGGCTGTTATCGTTGTCCGCAGTAACCAGTGAGCCGAGATAGACAAATTCATTGACTACCTCGAACTCATCGCCGTCGATCGTTTCACTGCTGCCCAGCCGGGTCCTGTCGTGCTCGGTTCCGCCTGCCAGCATGTACTTCGTTTTGGACGTATTTATCTTCAACCCAATCTTCTCTGCTTCGCGCTTTAGTCTGATGTACTGCTCTGCCACCGCCTCAAATGTTCTTTTCGGCAAAGCAGATAAATTGACCGGATCTGTTGAAAATCGTGCCTCGCATGTCAAACGCCGCTCGTCGCATAACACCTTCAAGAGCAATTTTGAACAGGAGGCAAGAGAGACCATCACCTTGACGAAGCCCCCTGCGGGATTCGAATGAACCCGATAATCCACCCGATATCCTCACACAGCACTGGGTTCCATCCATCGTAGCCTTGATAAGTCGGGTCAGCTTCCTCGGAAAGCTGTTCTCGTCCATGATCTTCCATAGCTCATTTCGGTTAATTGTATCATATGCGACTTTGAAGTCGATGTATAGATGATGCGTTGGGACTCCATATTCATGGCACTTTTGGAGGATTTGCCGCAAAGTGAAGATTTGGTCCGTTGAAGACCGTGCTTCGATGACGCCGGCCTGATAACTTCCCACAAATCTATTTGCTAGTGGCGACAGTCGCTGGAAGATGATTTGGGATAGTACTTTATAGGCGGCATTAAGGACAGTGATCGAACGATAGTTTTCACAGTCCAGCTTGTCGCCTTTCTCATAGATTGGGCAAATAACCCCATCCTTCCACTTTTCCGGTAGCTGTTCGGTATCCCAAATTCTGACTGTCAGTCGATGCAGGCAATTTTCCATTTTGTCCGGGCCCATCTTGATAAGTTCTGCACCGATTCCATCCCTTCCAACCGATTTGTTGTTCTTCAGCTGCTTGATGGCATCCTTAACTTCACCTATCGTCGGGGGCGGCACATCTCCGTCACTTACTGCATGGACTACGTCTCTTCCATCGCTGTATTGGTCCTCTTCCTGTACTCCATTCAGATGTACATCGAAGTGCTGCTTCCACCTATCGGTCACCTCACGGCCGTCCGTCAGGATTCTCCCATCCTTATCCCGACACATTTCGGCTCGCGGCACGAAGCCTCTGCGGGATGCGTTGAGTGTCTGGTAGAACTTTCGCGTTTCATGTGAGCGATGCAGCTGTTCTAGTTCCTCACACTCCTCCTCCTCCTGGCGGCGCTTTTTTTTTTCGGAAGAGTTGGGTCTGCTGTCGCCGCTTCTGTCTGTATCGTTCCACACTATGACGGGAAGCTTGACGCAGCATAAGTGCCCGCGTCCTTCTCATTCAACACCTGCTGACATTCCTCGTCGAACCACTCATTCTGTCGGCTTCGTTCCACATAACCTAAGACGTTCTCCGCCAAGCTGCTAATAGCTGTTTTCACGGTGTTCCAACAGTCCTCGAGAGGGGTTTCGTCGAGCTGGCCCTCTTCCGGCAGGGCAGTTTCGAGCGATTGCGCGTAGCTTGCGGCGACGTCACCGAAAGTTGTTCACTACGGAGAGTTTTGGGCGCATCTTAACCATCACTAGGTAGTGGTCCAAGTCGATGTTAGCGCCTCGGTAGGTTCTGACGTCGATGATGTCGGTAAACGAAGGAATTATGTCGTCCAAAAATAACCATTTTCAAACTCTTTCCCTTCGTCACACTCTTAGTGTGAGTTTTTCGAAATGTTCACATGGATCGTCATAGTTTCAAAATAACACCCTCCACCCTTAAAGTGTGACGTAATTTATGGATGTCCCCCATAAATTAGTCCAATGAAGTTAGAAAACAGTAATTAACCATAGAGAAAGCAAATAAAGAAAGACACTCTTTTGCAAATGGGACCTTTTGAAATGTATCTTTCGAGCATTGTGGAGCTCACGTATTTAAGGATGCTTTTCAAAGGGCCGTCCATACAACACGTAGTCCTTTTTTCGGAACTTCTAGATTCTTCACCCGTGTGGCCTTTTCCGTATGGACAATTGGCAAATGGGCCATGTTATTGGCCAGACCTGGACCTCTTCTCCCTCTCTTAAAGACTACGTGATTTAAGGAAGGCCTTTTCACGTTTGCATTAAAAAACTGGATGGTGATAAAAAAAAGCTAAGACAGATAATTGCTTATGATAAATTTCCCATGGAAGGTAATTATTTAAGCTTACTTGCAATAAAATTCTACGCCCTCGCGAGCGGCCTTCCGGCAGATAACCGGACCATTCGCCATAGCAAACGAAAACACTTGGGTGTAGGAATGTTTTTTAAGTTATTTCTTCGTTTTATTTATCAATTTCTCCTCAGTTTTTGTGACAAAATTGTTGGAGTAGATCTTACGCTTCAGGTTGGCCCAGAAATTCTCGACGGGATGCAGCTGGGGGACGTTGGGCGGGTTCTCCAACTTGGGTACCACATCGATATTCAGCCGCTCCATGTCTTCCTACGATCGCTTCGAGTAGTGGGCCGACGCCAGATGGTATTTCTTGATAAACGACGCAACTTCCGGCAGGCATTTCGTACTATAAATTTCCCCGTTCACGGTCAGTCCGGAGCGAACGAAGAGCGGCTTTGACATCTCCTTCTCGCTGATTGTCAGCCACAGCAGCACCCTCTTGGAGAACTTGCTGTGTGAAATGAACTTCACCTCGGAGCTCACTTCCTTCATGGGGGAAGTAAAATACGAAGTGCCTTGCCAGTCGTTGCCATCCAGGGTGAGATAGGTCTCGTCGTCCATCACCACCGCCACGTCGCGATTCGCCAGGAAAATCGAGTTGACCATCTTATTCATCCGCTGCGTCATTGCCTGCAGCTCCGAAACCAGTGGGCGCGACTTCCGCTTCCTGACATGTATGTCCATGTTCGCCAGGCACTTTTTCACTGTTGGGCCGGTTGAACCGACCTCCCCGCCAAGTGCACGCAGCGATGTAGCCGCTTTTCCCTCGGTCTTCCTCTTCAGCATCCTTTGGAGCTTCTTGTCGCTCAGGGTCGTCGGCCGTCCGGAACCGAACTTTCTTTCGATGCTCTGATTGTTGTCTAATAGTGCCAAAATGTTGTAGACGCTGGAACGGGCGTATCCGGCGGCCACAAAGTGCCGCGCGATGTCCGTTTTCTACGCGGCGGGGTGCCGTTCTTTGAACGCACACGCTTCTGAACGGAGTTGCTTCACTGTTTTTGCCATCACGGTTAGAGTTCGACTGATAGAGCTGTCAAATTTTGTCTGCTGACTCATGGGTTACTATGATTGAGGCTACATGGGTAGTTTTGTTAGTGCGGGTGAAGGTAAACCCATGAAAAATCGGCAATTTTTGCCCATTTTTTAAATGCTAACGCCAATTTGGTCCTTAAACCTCACAAAAACAAATAAATTTTAATTATAAAAAAATTTTTTTTTTTTGGGGGTTTTTTAGTGTGTGAGTGGTGGGTTAAATGTTGGGAACGTGTTTTTGTGTGATCCTGCGTATCCGCAGGGAAAAAATATATTCTTTTGTGGTTTCTTAGCCTGTTTTTTGGGAACTCCTATCCCTACCTCCCCGTGGTGCCGACTGGGGTATGAGTAACCATAGGAAAGATCGGGTAACCAACCCCGGTGGGACCTTGGTCATATGCTGACAGGGAAACGGGGCTGCCTTCTTCAAAGGGTGCAGTCTATCTGAGCGTCTGTTCTCTATGTTAGGGGTGGCTCAAAACAGCGTCTGTTCTTCATGTTAGGAGCGGCTGATCATCGTCCTCGTGCCAGCGTGGGACTCTAAACAGTGCTGTGCACGATGGTCCTCCGGCGAAACAGGGGGTTGGGGAAGGCCCAAGAAGCCGCCCTTAAAAAATCAATGTTACAAATAATACAGAAGTTAATACGGACCAGAACACTCGACAAAGACCTAGGCGACGAATTAAGGACTACGATTGGAAACTCGGAACATGGAACTGCAAATCGCTCTGGCTTTCCTGGCTGCGATAGGACAATCTACGACGAACTTCAACCACGTAACTTCGAAATCGTAGCACTGCAGGAGGCAAAATGCGTCAACGCGTGATTGGATGGTTTCCGATCAACGCTAGAATGTGCAAGCTGAGGATCAAGGGTTGATTTTTCAACTACAGCATCATCAACGGACACTGTCCACACGACGAGAGACCCAATGACGAAAAAGAAGCGTGCTACGCGCAGCTAGAGCAAGTGTATGATGGCTGCCCGCAGCGGGACGTAAAAGTCGTCATTGGTGACATGATCACTCAGGTAGGACGGGAGGCAATGTACAGACCGGTGTACAACACGCGTCGAATTCGGACGCCAGGACCTAATATTGAGCTACTACGGGAAACCGGAGTTGCACAGGAATACGCGCAACAGCTAGAAGCAGCCCTACTAACAGAATGAGGATGGCTGAAGAAATATTCGAACGGCCATTGGTAGCACTGCATTAGTGACACTAGGTACTTCTGCACCGAACCGGGAAAATGACTGGTTTGATGGCGAATGCAAGCAGTTAGTAGAATACTGCAACACCGTACGAGAGCGAATGTGGAACGGTATCGACAGGCACGGAACAGACAAAATTCGAAGGAAAAAGCGCCAGAGGGAAGATCGAGACCACGAAGAAATGGAAGCACTGTACCGTGCTAACGACACACGCAAATTCTACGAGAAGTTGAACAGCTCGCGCAAAGGCTACGTACCACAAGCTGATATTTGCAGAGAGCTGGATGGCAACCTTCTCACAGGAGAGTGTGAGGTGATTGAAAGGTGGAAGGGGTCCTTCGACGAGCACCTGAACGGTAATGTTACAGAGAACGAAAGTGGCACGGGTATAAATTTAGGAACACGCGCAGAAGATGACAGGACCCCGACCCCAACCCTTCAGGAAGTTGAGGGGGAAATAGGTCTGTTGAAAAACAACAAAGCCGCTGGTGTTGACCAACTCCCAAGCGAGCTATCAAAATACGGTGGTAAAGCACTGGCCAGAGCGCTGCACTGGGTAATTACCAAGATTTGGGAGGAGGAATGTTTACCGGAGGATTGGATGGAAGGAATCGTGTGTCCCATCTATAAAAAGGGCGACAAGCTGGATTGCTGCAATTATCGTGCGATCACGCTACTGAGCGCCGCCTACAAGTTGCTCTCCCAAATGTTATGCCGCCGCCTGTCACCAATTGCAAAGGAGTTCGTGGGGCGATACCAAGCGGGATTCATGAGTGCCCGCGCTACTACGGACCAGATTTTTGCGATTCGACAAGTGCTGCAGAAATGTCGCGAATACTACGTGCCCACACATCATCTTTTCATCGACTTCAAATCAGCGTATGATACAATCGATCGAGACCAGCTATGGCAAATCATGCACGAATATGGATTTCCGGAAAAACTGACGCGGTTGATCAAAGCAACGATGGATCGAGTGATGTGTGTCGTCCGAGTATCAGGGACGCTCTCGAGTCCCTTCGAATCTCGGAGAGAGTTACGGCAAGGTGATGGATTGTCGTGTTTGTTGTTTAACATTGCACTGGAGGGTGTGATTCGAAGAGCTGGGTTAGACACGAGTGGCACGATCTTCAGGAAGTCTGTCCAACTATTTGGCATCGCCGACGACGTTGATATCGTAGCACGTAACATTGAGACGATGGCGGAAACGTACATCAGACTTAAGGCTGAAGCTGCTTGTGATTAATGCGTTGAAAACAAAATACATGAAGGGAAGAGGCTCAAATGTTAGCCTCCTAGCACGCGTTCAGATCGATGGTGATGAAATCGAGGTAGTAGACGAATTCGTGTATCTGGGCTCATTGATGACCGCCGATAACGACACCAACAGAGAAATACAAAGGCGCATTACGGCTGGCAATCGTGCCTACTTTGGACTCCGAAGGACGCTAAGATCTAACAAAATTCGGCGAACGACAAAGTTGACCATCTACAAGACATTAATTAGACCGGTAGTTCTCTACGGCCACGGAACATTGACATTGCTAGCGGAGGACCAACGCGCCCTTGGGGTCTTTGAACGGGCGTACGATCTACGGTGGAGTGCAGATGGAAGACGGAACGTGGAGGAGGCGAATGAACCACGAATTGCACCAGTTGCTGGGAGAACCTCCCATTGTAAACATCGCAAAAATCGGTCGACTACGATGGGCTGGGCATGTTGTAAGAATGTCGTACGACAGCCCTGTGTAAATGATTCTCGAAAACGAACCGACAGGTACAAGAAGAAGAGGCGCGCAACGAGCAAGGTGGATCTATCAAGTAGAAGGCGATCTGCGGACCTGGCGAGGCTGGCGAGGCTGGCGAGGTACAGCCATGGACCGATTACAATGGAAACAACTTCTGTGTACAGCAGAGGCCACGCTGGCCTTAGTCTGATTGGTAAGGTAAGTAATAGCTTTGATTTGGCGTCAACAAAACTAAAATCGGTACACAAATAGCTCAGTATGTAATCGGACACTAAACTGTTTGATTGCTATTATAATAGGCCGTAAAGTACTGTTTCGTTCATATCTTCGCAACGAAATGTCCGAATGAAATAAAAATTCAATAGCGTTCTATGGGAATGTTGTAGGTTTCATTTGCTGCCAACAAAACTGAAATTGGTTCACAAACGGCTGAGAAACCGATGTTACATTATTTGTACCAACACACACACACACACACACACACACACACACACACACACACACACACACACACACACACACACACACACACACACACACACACACACACACACACACACACACACACACACACACACACATACACATACATACACACAGAAATGTGCTCAGTTCGTCGAGCTGAGTCGAATGGTATGTGACACTCGGCCTAAAAGGTTGAGTTTTCAAGCGATCTTAATACCCTTCTTTTGGTGTAAGAAGGGTTAATAGGCCAATTGTTACTTTTGTTCCGGATCATCTGTAAGACACCAGATGGCCTTAAGGGTAAGTTGTTAGATCGCAATGTGTTCGAATGATGCTTTTAGAACTTATTAGGATAAGCGAAGTGTCCATTAATTGTCCACTTTTAAAGGGCGATACGGTCAAAATTTGGTCAATATCAACTTGACGTATTTCTTTCAATTTTGCATTTAAAAAACCTGAACACCCCTCATTTTGAAGGTGTGTGTGTGTAGAATGTTGCTCCTATTTTGATTTTGGAATTCACTCTTCAGTTGTCAAAATGTCGTCCAAGCAAGAAGAGCAGCGTATCAAAATTTTGCTCGCGCATCGCGAAAATCCGAGCTACTCGCACGCAAAAATCGCTAAAAGTTGCCAAATCAACCGTTACAAATGTAATTAAAGTGTTTGGGGAACGTTTGTCGACAGCCAGGAAGTCTGGATCGGGGGGAAATCGAAAACCGGAAGCCGCTGAGACGACAAAGAGAGTTGCCGGTAGTTTCAAGCGAAACCCTAACCTATCTCTCCGAGATGCCGCAAATAAGCTGGGTGTATCGTCTACAACCGTGCATCGAGCCAAAACACGAGCCGGACTATCGACTTACAAGAAGGTAGTGACTCCAAATCGCGATGATAAACAAAATACGACGGCCAAAGCGCGATCCCGGAGGCTGTACACGACGATGCTGACGAAGTTTGACTGCGTGGTAATGGACGACGAAACCTACGTCAAAGCCGACTACAAGCAGCTTCCGGGACAGGAGTTTTATACGGCAAAAGGAAGGGGAAAGGTAGCAGATATTTTCAAGCACACGAAACTGTCAAAGTTCGCAAAGAAATATCTGGTTTGGCAAGCCATCTGTACCTGTGGCTTGAAAAGCAGCATTTTCATAGCTTCCGGGACTGTCAACCAAGAAATTTACGTGAAAGAGTGTTTGAATAAACGTCTGCTGCCTTTCCTGAAGAAACACGGTTGTTCCGTACTGTTTTGGCCGGATTTGGCATCTTGCCATTACGGTAAAAAGGCCATGGAGTGGTACGCCGCCAACAACGTGCAGGTGGTTCCCAAGGACAAGAACCCTCCCAACACGCCAGAGCTCCGCCCAATTGAGAAATACTGGGCTATTGTCAAGCGGAACCTAAAGAAGACCAAAAAAACTGCTAAGGACGAGCAGCAGTTCAAGGCAAACTGGCTTTCTGCGGCGAAGAAGGTGGACAAGGTGGCTGTACAAAATCTGATGGCAGGGGTCAAGCGTAAGGCCCGGCAATTCGGATTTGGAAAAGCGGAAGCCTAACTGAATATTTTTCCTGAATTTTATACTAATTGAACTTGAAAAAGAAATTTAATTTGATTTTTTAAATAAACGATTTCACCGATTTACACGCGTTTTCCCTTGACCAAATTTTGACCGTATCACCCTTTAAAGTTGTTCCTTATAATCCAGAAATCGTTTTTCAATCGCGTCAGTTTGAGCGCTCCCATAAGCTACCATGTAACTTCATCGCTGCCGCGGCGGCAAAAAACGCACCCCCTATAATCTCCAAACACTCTGTTGACCTCCAACCCCCTCGTTCGGATCAGTAAACCTAGGAACAGCTCACCTCCGTCTTGGTCATCCGGTGCTGCCTCGAGGTGAGCACGCAGCATATCTTCGAATATACGTACAGCATCACACTCATCGGTATGAAGAAGGAACCCATCGCCGAAAACACCACGTAGCCCTTATTTTGATTGTACTGGCATTCGTTCCGCTCTCGGTCCTGATCGTACCTGTTGTCAGTTAGGAAATAGAAGAAAAAAACGGGAAAGCAAATAAAAACAGAAAAGTTCAGTAAAAAATCTGTGAAGAATTCGCGGGCTGTGGAAGGCAAACATTGAAATTAATATTTGATTGGTACAGGTACACAGTACGGTGATTCCATTTGCTCCCTTTTTTTGTGGGGATTCTTGAAGAATTTATCCGAAACATTTACATTTCAGCACAATTGATCGATTGCTGAGAGAGCTTCTTTAATCATTTATAACGAAGCACGAAAGTCTAGCGTCGTGACATGCAAGTAATATTAATAAGTTCGATTCCCTGGTACGCGGTTCCAGAAGAAATAGGTGGAATGGGGATTTGGCCGTTGTTTGTTTCTTCTTCTTCTTGATTTCTTGGCCTGCGAAGAATATTAAACGATCCGCTTCGGTTGGTTCGATGCGAAATCGGTTTTTCTTTTGCCAATCGAATGGTTTGGATTGTGTGCAAAGTAAATACACGTGCGATTCATTTTTCACCCTCTTGAAATCTTACCAGCCCAGAATCGGTGGACACGTGATGGCAAGTGCAACCAGCCACACGACGAAAATCATCAGCAGGGCCAATCGTTTCGAGCGCCTTCGCTTCGAGTACGTCAGTGGTTGGGTGACGGCTAGATATCTGCAAAAAAAAAAAATGGTGGAAATCAAATCAATTAATCTCAGGTGATTGTCGGAATTTTCCGATGGCAGATAATTTCTGTATTTGGGAGAATTGGATACCATACCTATCGACACTGATTGCACAGAGACTTAGGATCGAAGCCGTACAAAGGAGGACATCGAGAGATATCCAAATATCACAGAGTATCCAGCCCAGCTGCCATTTGTCTGAAATAAGGGAGATGATTATCAATTAATTGATGGCCAAACTCTTAGTTCTAGCTTTTGACGTAGAATACGTCTTAAGGCAAGTGTAAGGTATCAAAGAAAACTTTGAAAACTAGCGACTATTAAGAAAAATTTAAACATTTTGAACGCTTATTACTCAATTATTTCTCAATAGATTTTCAATACATTTACATCAATTCATTGGAAATTTCGCGACTATTAATTCAATTATCGAAAATATCAATCAAGAATTGTGAACTGCTGATAGTAACATATAATAGGTGATGTCTAATAATTACGTTTTGCATACTAAGTTCATGCAGAGTAGTTTTCCTATCACAAATAGTGATCAAATGTTAGTGACCCGGTGTCTCCACTAGCATTATCCGTATTGACAGATCTATCATAACATATGGCAAACAACCTGACGTTTTTTCGATGCTGAACTAAAGACTGCATTCGATGAAATTTGGACACACAAAATAGGTCACCAAAATTTTTCCTTGAGCCCGATTCTTTTCAAACTTCCTGGAAATAAAGTAGTACTAAATAGTTAAGTGTTGACATCATTGGTTTATTGAACCTCTTCTCCCAACCCAAATGCCCGCACCTTTGCCTTGACCCCTTTCATCAAATTTTGGGCAATGATAGGACCGACTTGCTTACCTACTTTTAACCACACTTTCTTTAGTTCAAGTTCATTTTCTATCAGTTTTGGAGTTTTAACGAGTTTTGCCTTCATGATTGCCCAAAATTTTTCAATTGGGCGAAGTTCCGGAGTGTTTGGAGGGTTGACGCCCAGCAAACACATGATCGTATATGATAGCGGATAAGATTGAAAAGTGGAGGCGATGTACGTACATTTTACATGAATTCAAATGGACGCATGTACGTATATCGCCTCCACGTTTTACATATATCCGCTATCATATACGATTTTGTGTTTGCTGGGCGTCTTTTGGTTCAAAAACTACATTATTATCTTTGTACCAGTCTAAAACGGGCCGGGCATAGTGGCAAGATGCCAAATCCGGCCAAAACAGTGTCGGGCCATCGTGAGATCTCAAGAAGGGCAGAAGTCGTTTTTGGAGGCATTCGTCCTTGTAGATTTGTCCGTTGACGGTCCCAGTGGCGATGAAAGGCTGACTCATTTTGCCACATCCGCAGATCGCTTGCCAGACAAGGAATTTTTTTGGCGAATTTCGACAGTTTCTTCTTCCGTACACTCTCCGGAACGGCCAACTTAGAGGTGGCGACGTAATGTTCCTGTCCTGGCATTTGTTTGGTGTCGGCTTTAATGTAGGTCTCATCGTCCATCACAATGCAGAACGATTTTGTGAGCTACTCCCTGTACAGTTTTCTTGCACGAGTTTTGGCCATCGAGTTCTGTTTATCGCTCCGATTCGGTGCCTTCTGGACCTTGTACACATGTAATCCAGAACGTTTCGTTGTTTTCTGCACAAAACAAACTGAAACTTTCGCCTTTTTCGCAACATCCCTGATCGAAATGTTGGGATAACGCTTAAATTGGTTCAATACCATCCTGGCCTTCTCCGGATTTGATGTGCCACGTTTTTTGCCACTACCATTTTTCCGCTTGGTTGTCTTACGGTCCTTGAACGTTTTGATCACATGAGATACGGTTGAATGTGCGATTCTGAGCTGTTTTCCGATCCATCGATGAGAAGCGTTTGGGTTTTCGAAGTGAGTGCCCAACATTTGTTGGCGTACTATTTCTTCATTTGAAGCAATCACTGAAATCACTCGACCGATTTTCACGAAACTCATTACACAATTGACACAACACAATGAAATACATTCAGTTAAAATTTCAATAATTTTTACCCACACGCTAAAAAGTTACAAACAATTGCGTGTGTCCAAATTTCATCGAATACAGTCTTTAATCAAGTAAATGGAGCCACATTTGGCAGCAGGTGGAGGTTTTTGAAGGCAAGAAATGTTTCTAAGGTGGCCGAGACCCCTCTTTTTAAGGGAGGGGGGTCAAAAAGAAACACAGATTTCTGAATAACTCGAGAACTAATCAATCATATGAAACTAAATTTGGCAGGAGGAGGTTTTTGAGGAAGAGAAATATTTCCATGGTGATTTGAGGCCCCTCCGCCTTCTGGAAGGGGAGACTCCCATACAAATGAAACACAATTTTTAGCATAACTCGAGAGCCAATGAAGTAAATGAAACCAAGTTTTGCATGTTGAGGTTTTTGGAGGCAAGAATGTTTCTATGGTGGTTCAAGACCCCTCCCCTTTCTGAATGAGAGGAGGGAGGGCTCTCATACAAATGAGACAAATTTGTTTTCATAATCCGAGAACTAATCAAGCAAATCGAATCAAATTTGGCATGTGGGGGGGGTTTGAAGGCAAGAATGTTTCTATGGTAGTTCAAGACCCCTTATGGACGAGAACGGCTTTCCCGGGAAACTCACTAGACTGATTAAAGCTACGATGGACGGTGTGCGAAACTGCGTGAAGATTTCGGGTGAACATTCCAGCTCGTTTGAATCACGCCGGGGGCTACGTCAAGGTGATGGACTTTCGTGCCTGTTGTTCAACATTGCGCTAGAAGCTGCCATGCGAAGAGCCGGGCTCAACAGCCGGGGTACGATTTTCATTCAATCCGGTCAGTTCGTTTGTTTTGCGGATGACATGAACATTGTCGGCAGAAGATTTGAAACGGTGGCAGAAATGTACACTCGCCTAAAACGCGAAGCTGCGAAAGTCGGACTGGAGGTGAATGTGTCGAAAACAAAGTACATGCTAGCAGGAGGTACCGAGCGCGACAGGGACCGCCTGGGCAGCAGTGTTACGATAGACGGGGATACATTCGAGGTGGTGGAAGAATTCATCTACCTTGGATCCTTGCTTACGGCTGACCACAACAACAGCCGTGAAATCCGAAGACGCATCATCAGTGGAAGTCGTGCCAACTATGGGCTCCAGAAGAACTTGCGGTCAAGACAGATTCACCCCCGCACTAAATGTACCATGTACAAAACGCTGATAAGACCGGTTGTTCTCTACGGGCACGAGACGTGGACGATGCTCGAGGAGGACCTGCAAGCACTTGGTGTTTTCGAACGCCGGGTGCTTAGGACCATCTTTGGCGGCGTACAGGAGGATGGAGTGTGGCGGCGAAGATGGAACCACGAGCTCGCTGAACTCTACGGCGAACCCAGCATTCAGAAGATCGCGAAGGCTGGAAGGATACGGTGGGCAGGGCATGTTGCGAGAATGCCGGACAACAACCCTGCAAAAATGGTGTTCGCCTCGAATCCGGCCGGTACAAGAAGACGTGGGGCACAGCGAGCACGATGGGTGGACCAGGTGCAACAGGATCTGGCGAGTGTGGGTCGTCAACGAGGTTGGAGAGAGGCAGCCATAGACCGAGTATATTGGTGAAATGTTGTAAATGAAGTCATATCGTAAATACGATGTATGGCTATTTAAATAAAATAAATAAGACCCCCCCCCCTTTCTGAAGGGGGGGGGGAGGCTTCAAATGAATGAAGTTCAAATTTTTATTATAATCGATGAGCCCAGTGTGTTGGGTCGAGAACTAATCAAGCAAATGGAACCAAATTTGGCATATGGGTGGTTTTGAAGGCAATGATTGTATGGTGGTTTGAGAAACCACCCCCCTCTGGAAGGGAGGGCTCCCATACAAATGAAACACAAATTTCTACCAAACATGAGAATTAGCCAGGTTACTAAAACACAAAACGTGTATTTCTTGGGTAAGAAGCATGTTCTAATAGAAGTTTGAACCCCTGCTTAGTCAAGAAAAAAAAACTCATTCCGAAAAACAACCATAAACGTCCCAGTTATATGAAATTTTCCTTCATTTAGTTGCAAGCGTAGCAGTGCTCGCACCATGTTCAGCTAGTAATTGATAAAAACGATTCTACTGGATTGATCAAAAATGGTTGTAACGGGTTGAAAAATATGGTAAAGGAGCTTTGAACTTCTTGATATCGAAATATTGAAAAACAAAAGTAGATATTTTACTTTTGTGAGGGGAGAATCTAAATCCCTGCTTGATCATTTTTATGGATCAAAAATATTCATTAAACATGTCGAAACAGTTGAAACTGTGACTATTCTCTTCTCTGATCAGCGAGTCGAGAATCAAAACAACGAAAAATAGCTTTGAAGAACTTGGGAAAACAATGCAACAAACAAAATCTATTTAGTTTCTTTTTAGCTATCACTTAAACGGTCAATACAAGTTTTATCCTCCAAATCTGTCGCAAAGATGTGATTTCTGACACAGTTTTCGCAACAGATATTGACGGATTCCTTGAACATGATACATCGCGTTACTGTTGTAAAGTTCCCAAATGCACATTTCCACGAAATTCCACGCGGCGCTAAACGAACAACCGCGTCTAACGAAACGTCGCAATGTAATCTCCCATAAGGATGGAGTAAACAGAGGTACACCGCGTGGAATTTTGAGCAAATGCGTCAATACGAAGTCGGCGAGAAGAGATCGTACAGTATTGGACAAAACATATGCAACTGATTTCACACATTGATAAAATGACTTGATAAACTTCAAAAATTCACAATGGAAATGAAGTAACTTACTACAAATGACGGCTCAGGAGTCTAGTATAAGGCACCACAATTGAACGGTTAACCAGTTGTTCATCGACAGTACGCAGCCAGAGCTTTGTTTACAAGTGCCATTTTGAGTTGGACAAAACAAACGCAACCTTGCGATTTATCTTGTTCTTTACTGTCAGGGCGTTGATAAACACGCGGAAAAAGTTTCGGTTCGTTACAAAACTTGTGTTTACAACGTTAGTCGGCAACACCAAGGTAGGTTTTGTGCAAAATACATAAAGAACTTCAAAAACTTAAATAATCTTCATATTCGTAACATCAAGTGCAAAAATGGCTCGGATTGGAACTTAGAAAGAAAATAATCGATGATTACGTGGGCGGAATGTCACAAAAAGAAATTTGTGACAAATACCGCTAAAATAAATCGACCATATCGAGACTATGTGACAAATTTCGCTCTACAGGAAATTTTGCCGCGGATCACCGTGGTGGACGAATTACAGAGACGACTCGATGATTGCCAGATGCATCATGAAAGATCCTTTCAAGTCATCTTTCAAGATTCAGACAGAATTGGAGCTACACGTGTCGGGCCGGACAATCAGACGACGTGCTGTTGCATCTGGACTATTTTCCCGTCGTCCTGCGAAGAAGCCTTTGATTTCGCTGAAGAACCAGAAGAAACGGCTCCTGTTTGCTCCATCTCATGTAACCTGGAGCATTCAGAAATGGCGTTCCGTACTGCTCAGCGATGAGTCAAAGTTTAACAACATAGGAAGTTCGGACATCGGACGTCGACCAGTTGGAAAACGGTTGGATTCGCGATACTGTCAAAAGACTGTAAAGCATGGCGGAGGCAATGTAATGGTATGGGGATGCTTTTTTGCGAACGGTTTGGGTCCGATTCACCGAATTGATGGAATTATGGATCGGTTCATGTATAATAACATCCTCAAAGGCGTGATGCTACCATATGCTGAATGGAATATGCCAATAAAATGGATATTCCAACAGGACAATGACCCCAAACATACCGCCAAAGTGGTTAAACAGTGGTTTAACGATAACAACATCTCGGTATTGGACTGGCCACCACAGTCTCCTGATCTCAACCCGATTGAGAACCTGTGGGAGATCGTTAACCGAAGAATCAATCGTGATGGTGTGCGAAATAAGGATCAAATGTTTGCGGAAATCCAAAAGGCTTGGGCAGCGATTCCACAAAACATAATTGACAACCTGATACAGTCCATGCCTCAAAGGTGCACAGCAGTTATCGACAATAAGGGATTTGCAACGAAGTATTAAAAATGGAGAAGAAGCTGGTGACCAGTATGTGAAGTTGCAATTGTTTTGTCCAGAAGAAAATTTGTTTGTTTTGATTATCTGATGATTTCAAACATATTTGTGTATTATTTCCGTATATTTTACACACAATAAACCTGAACTATGTTGTTTGATTATCTACATGCATTTCTTGTAAAATAAGGTTTTTACAAAAATATTTTCCGAACCATTTCATTGATGTACTTGGTTGGTTGCATATGTTTTGTCCAATACTGTATGTAAGAATTTGATTTTGAATTTGATCAGTTCTTAAGTATTCTTCGCTTGCTAATTGATTCTACTAACGGTGGTTCTAGGTGTTCTAGGAACGGTTTTTTTTCAAAATTTTTTTTGGAAAAAAAATTTTTTTGTGGACGTTGGGAAAATAAAAAATAATACGTTGTAAAAAATTCTTGGTATGTGTGTATTAGGGTCAAAAACCAAAAAAAGAAGGAAGGAAAATCAAGAACATATATATATGTATATGTGAAAATATAAAACAAAAAGTAAATAAAATATATAATTTAAAATAAAAAAGAAACTCTAACACGATATAAAAAAATTATAAATATTGTTTTTTTAAGGTGTAAAATATTTTAGTGCAATTTTTATATAATATAAAACATATAACATAAAAAAAATATAATACATAGTTAGATATTTTTGTTTAATTATGTTTTGGTTGTTTTTGGCTGTAGATACTTATATATTTTATTATGTTATATATATTTAGAGGTGTGGGGGTGTTGTGATTTTTCTGTTATGTTTTTGTTGTGTGGTTTATATCTGTGGTGTAGCTGTTGTGGGGGGTGTCGTTGGAGGTGTGGGTTCTGTTTGGGTCTACTTCGGTTGTGAACCACGGCATGGGCGACTTTCAGGGGGGATTTCTCGGTGAGGTGTCTGCAGGTGCATGAAATGGCCTTAACAGCAGTTCGGGATTAAATTCGAACTAAAAAGCAAACTTTTAATTAAATTGGGAGGGGGATGAGGCGGGGAAAACCGTGCGTCATAAAAGATCTACCAACAGACGATTGAACCTTTTGCTTGAATCTTTTGGTGGGGGTAGTTAAGGCGGGGGGGGGAGGGGGGGGTGCCGGGGTGCTGGGGGAACAGGGGGGGAACGGGTGTGGAAAAGGTGTTTTGGGTGGGTGTGGGGGAGCGGATGTGAGGGGGGTTTGAGCGTGTAGTCTGTATTATTTTTTGTAATTTGGCATGTGTAAGGTGCGTTTCTATTTTACTATTACAAGTTTTAGAGCGGAGGATTTTTTTTTGTTTTTTCGGTGGTTAATTAAAGATAAATTGAATTTTTGGGTGAAAAAATTAATAAAGGGGGGAAAAGAAAATAACGTCACCACTTTTTTCACCTCGTTCTCGCTCTCGCTCACTCAGTACATCTAGCTTTAGCAGTCGATCAGTACACTCTCAAAACACCCTCTCTTTCATTAGAATTACTGTCCCTTTTTTCTCACGGCAAAGTTACTCAATTTTCGTAAAAAGTGGATCAACTCAAAAATTGAGTAGATCCACTTTTTACGAAAATTGAGTAACTTTTCCTTGACAAAAAAGGGACAGTAATACTAATGAAAGAGAGGGTGTTCTGAGCGTATAGCTCGCGAGTCACATATCAATAGGCGCTCTCGCTCAGTTAAATAGCTCTAGCTCCCCTATCACATGGTACATAACCAGGGTTGCCACATTATTTTTTGTTCCCATCTTTAAATTTTGCCAAAGAAATCTTGTTTATCTGTGTTTTACTGCAGAAAATCTTGGGAAAAATCTTAACCTTAAACTTTGTGCTGTAAAAGTAGAATAGAAACTTTTCAGGTGCCTGCTTATGCACATATTTTTTATAATTGCTATTGAGTTGAATGCAAAATAAAACAGATATATACTCATCAGAACACATTTATTGTGATTGGCCGATACAAAACGGTCTTTTCAATTGGGCTTAGGTGTATTATCGGTTTCCATACATCACACCACAGCAAAACGGATATTCTTTCGAAAGGAAACTAGTAGCACTGGAATTAGTAGAAAGTTCGCAATGAAAAGCATTCTTCCCATCTGCTCGTTAGAAACACAGCAGTTTTCTCCAACATGCTTTCGAGTCATCCGATTCTTCCACCTCAATTTCGTTGCCTGATGATCTATGGCCTGTCCATCACCACTTTCAAAGAAGATCTGATCCAGTAGAAAGTGTGCAGCATCTTTGGGTCAACGCTTGATGCAGTAATCAGAACTGGATTCGTTCAGATTAAAGCGCTTAGTGATCTGTTTAACCAACTCGGTATAAGCAGCACGGCAGATCGAGAAAGCCTTCTTTCTGGTATCATCAAGAGTTCCGGAACTAAGCATTTCTCCTGCTGCTACCCTGATATATTTTTCCGATTCCTCACGAAGATGTTTCTCTAAATAAAAAACGAAAGGATGAGTTATGTCAGTGACATAACTGCAAAGTTGACGTAGGACAGCTTGTTGATGTGAAGAAATTGATGTCGCGAATTAATAAATTTCTACTATTTTTTATTCAGTCTGAAGAACCATCAAACCCTATGCTATTGGTGTATGAGGCTCCGGTTCTTCTTCCGGTATTGGTTCTCCACGAAAATTTATAGAAACTGCAGTTCGGCTCGAATTGACTGTTAATGATATTTTGTTTGTTAAATCATCGCCAACATTAGATTCGCCCTAATTTGCTTTTGTAAACAATGGCTTTCGTTGTCATTTGCTTTTGAACAAAATGTCACACATACAAATTAAGCATACTTTAAGAAAGATCATCTTTATTTCTGCTGATATATTCAATTTGAAGGGATTGTATTCAACTTCCGATAAATTAGCAGACAAAGTGTTTGTTTACAAAAGCAGATTCGCCCTAATCAAATGTTGGCGCTAAAATGTCCAACGTGCTTGTAAGTGTGAAATGGATTCTGTGTTTACGGAGGGAACATGGTTCGCGATTGAAATGTTCTTATCAGTTTTCTTGGGCTGCAGGACAGCCTGAGTGTTTGGCGGCACGTGATACTACGATAAAAAATAGGCATTTACACCGTCTTCAACTCGAGATTGTACAGACAGAAGATTGAACATACACCCAAAAGTTGAAAAGGTGGCAAAAAATGCAATTGCAATTGGCCACTGTTGTAATGCCGCCGTCAAGTGTTCTATGTTTGTTATCACTTATCATCGACAAAGCGTTTTATGAAATACACAAAGCCATGCAAGTGTGTGATAGCGACAGATTGTGCACATAGCTTGGTGGAAAATATGACCATTTGCTTCATTGCTGTACCCTGAATTCTTCGCCAAGTGAACTAACTATAAGGTTTCTATTCCATGTATTTTAGCTTGTCGAAGTGGCTTAATTGTTGCCATCAAGAGCCGCCGCGTCGATGGTCACGGTTCGTTTATCGATCTCGTATTTTGGCATATTTTATTTTGGTGTGCCATCGGACTTTCGGACACTCATCTCTTACTCATCAATTAAGGATCACTACTACACACGTTCAATTTTTCATTGCGAATTGCTGTTGCTATTTTGCCCACAACTAATATTAGATTTTTCATCCAAGTTACGATCAATAGCAAGAATGGAACAAAATCAAGCGAAAATGTATTACAATCTTTTTCTCTTAGTTTGGGTGTAGAGCGAATTACGAACAACTTAACCTAACACCAAGTAGACCAGTTTGGACATTTTGGTTTGCAAAAAGTTCCACTGGCTGGAGCGGGAATCGAACCCCCAACTTCATGACAACAACCGCTTGAACGACGGGCGACGCCACTAACCACTTGACCACGAAGATGATGTGGGCGATTGATTTGGCCATTTTCTCCGGGACGCGGCAGTTTAAGCAACGCCATGTCGAGCCGGTGCGGGGTAATAAACATTTCGATGAGCTCAAGAGAAATTTCAATCAAACATACTCTTTCGTTAGCAAATTGATTTGGTCGTCCTGAAAAGGACGGATTTTAGTTATTTACGGAGGGATGATTAACGTCAGCGTCGACGTCGGGCTTCTTCCGCTTGCCTCGTCTAGCGGACGTGCCAGCCACATCAGGCGGCGTCTACTCGATCTCCAGCAGCAGGGCGAAAAACTCGGAAAAGCGCTTTTTTACCACGAGAGCGCGGGATACACACGTCTGAACGTGTCAATGATCCAATAACGAATGATAACTGTTCGCCATGCCGGGCCTGTAATGGCATATACCATTACATGACAGGAAGGGGGTTCTCAACAAAGGCAATGCGAATCAAATTTTACAAAAGGGGACGGGCCTCAGTTGTTATGCCAGACAGCAGCGTGGAAATGAAATCATTAGTTTTCATTAGAGCGACAGGGGTTTCGGAGGTTAAATTCGCATCTTCTCAACTCAGGCAACAGAAAAACGGCCCTTGTCAGGACCTCAGAACCCCATCCCAAGAGAGTTGAGATTTAGACACACTTGCTTCTGAAACTGTAAAACAATAGAGTTTTTAAATATTGGCCAGAAAAATTATAACTCACAATTGGCGAACCAGCCCAGGAGGCTGAAAGCCACAATAATAAAGAAATTAAAAAAAAAAAAAAACTCACATTTTAAAACTACCTGCAACTAACCTAATCTATTATCTGCAACTAATCCATTATGTACCTATGTACAACAAGAACTACAATGAAGCTAACCTACCCCCTACACTGAATATGTGAAACACATAATTCGTCTGCCGTGTTGCAGTTCGACTCAAATTAACTGTTAATATTTCGTTTATTGAATGTACAACGTGCTTGCTAGTTTTTACATGGCAAATAGAGATTTATATATGGATACTAATAAAAAACGTTGCTCATTTTCTCCAGAATGCGGCTTTTCAAGCAACGCCATGTTGAGCCGGTGCGTGGTAATGAAAATTCGATGAGCTCAAGAGAAATTTCAATCAAACATACTCTTTAGTTGGCAAATTTATTTGTTCGTCCTGAAAAGACCGGGTTTTAGTTGTTAACGGAGGGAACATGGTTCACGATCGAAATTTTCTTCTCGGTCTTCTTGGGCAGCAGGACGGCCTGAGTGTTAAAACGATAAAAATTGACATTTGCAACGTCTTCCACTCGAGAGTGTGCAGACTGAACATTGACCATAGAGCGAATCACAACGAACAACTTAACCTAACACCCAGTGGATTAGACTGGACATTTTCGTGTTGCAAAAAGTTCCACAGGCTAGAGCGGGAATCGAACCCTCACTTCATGGCAATAAACGACGGGCGACACCGCTAACCACTTGACCACGAAGATGATGTGGGCGATTGATTTGGCCATTTTCTCCGGGACGCGGCTTTTTCAACGCCATATTGAGCCCTTGCGTGGTAATGAAAATTGAGCTTAAGAGAAATTTCTATCAAACATACTCTTTAGTTGGCAACTTGATTTGATCGTCCTGAAAAGGACGGATTTTAGTTGATAACTTGGTTCGCGATTGAAATTTTCTTCAATCTTATTGGGCTGCAGAACACCACTCTGTGAAATGGTCACACCGGAGAAAAGTTTGTTCAGCTCCTCGTCGTTGCGGATGGCTAGCTGCAGGTGACATGGATGATTCTTCTTGGTCTAGTCTTCTTGTGTTTACGGGCGGCGTTTTCTACCAACGTGCTCGCCGAGCACATCTGTCGCATACGGATGCACAGCGAGAACTGATGATTGGTCGGTCGTCCCCACATGTTCGATAATCGTTGGCACGGTAACTGTGGCAGTATGAACCAATCAGAGCGAGGCGCAAACATGATGTCATTTTCGACCAATAGCTTTGTGCGTTTAGACATTTTTCTTTGAAGTGCATTTTAATTAGTTTAAACAAACATCATGAATTAAGTTTGCAACAGGGACTCAGCTTTGATGTTCTACCTTGCGAATGAAATACTTATCGTAAAATTTCTGTGGGCCAGAGAGGAGATATTATCGTTCAAAGTCTCCAAACCCGCGTAACGCTTGCGATTTCAGAAATTTTAGAACGGCGCCCCTATACAGGAATAGTAAAGAGAGACGTAAGTCCTACGTCAAAACAGTAGTGTCTTAGATAATCATCCTCACAAATTTTTACAAGGGGAACCATTGGGGGGGATTTCGCTTTTTGTACTTGTTGGGGGAATCCGGGACTTTGGGGGGGGGAGATTCGTTTCTTTTTTTTGTAAGGGGGCTTCCTTTTTTTAAATGGGAGAAAATGGGTGGTGGGGTTGGTGTGGTGGCGGGGTTGGCGGGGGAAGAAAAAAACACACGAGCACAAAAAACCGTTCCTTTTTCGTTTTATTTGTTGCCTCGAAGGCTGGCGGGGGGGGGGGGGGGGGTGGTGAAATTTTAAA
This sequence comes from Aedes koreicus, assembly GCA_024533555.2. NCBI lineage: Eukaryota > Metazoa > Arthropoda > Insecta > Diptera > Culicidae > Aedes > Aedes koreicus. The sequence goes on from JAHHFK020003729.1 coordinate 69,904, forward strand.
TTTTTAAATCAATTTTTATCTGTAATACCTTGGATTGTATCGGAACGGATCTACGGCTCCAGGTATAAAGGCAGCTTTTCGTATGCGTAGATTAAAGGAGCCGGTACACTTGATATTTATAAAATGGGGACAGTCACGTTTCTACAGCTTCTGGACGGATCGGTCAGAACCCATTATTACCGATGCTCCATCTGATCCAAAGCTCATTAAAGATAACAAAAATTCACGTTCGAAACAACTATGCTTTAAATAGCAAAAATAACCATCGAGAACATTATTCTAACTTTCCAAAATTCCTCTGAATGAATGCTTGAAAATTCTTCTAAATTGGAAGAACAGTATTTTCAATAGAAATCTCTGTAGAAAATTCTCTTTAGAATTTTGTAGAAAAATACTTCTCCACTGGAAAAATAGAAAAATAGCAGAATTATTGAGATATTTTTTGGAGATCTATATGTTTGAATGCCTTCAGACATCTTAGACAAAATTTAAAAAATAATTCTTCAAAACCCCTTGCGGATTTCTTGAATTTCAGAATTGAATAAATGAGAATATGAAACTCATGCAAAACATTCTTCTTAGATTTCTCCAAACAAATCAAGATTTTCTCCAAGAATTATGTTATAGTTTTTGTGTAGTTCTTTCAGGTGTCCTCCAGAGATTCCTTTAGAATCACAAAACTTTACAAGTTCAGGGATTCCTTTAAAAAAAAAATTACCACAAGAATGTTTTGAAATAGTGCCGATAAAAGTCCAGAAAAAACTCCTAAAAAAATCCCTAGAGGAATGCCTAAAAACTCCTGAAGAATACTTATAGAAACGCCAGAAGGAATATCTCAAGAAATGTTTGAAAACTTTTCATAGAATTTATGAGAAATTCTTTAAAAAAAATTAAGAGATTATCTCAAAAAATTTATGAAGAAATCATTTTAAGGCACACGCATTTTGAGGCACACGCACAAACTGACTTTCAGACTGTCAGCTGTCACTTTAGTGTGCCCCTAAAAATTCAGCTCACATCGAAGAACCTTTCATATATTCTGTTGAATTAACAACGCGAATCAAAGCAAAAACAAAGATTCTTGTACAGGAAAGCGGAAGAATGAATTGCGTGGTGCAATGTGTCAGGTGCCAATTTTAAATCGCTAGTTTCCTATTGGTTGTTGGTGTCGGTGTCAATTGTTTTTTTTTGCTTCATGGGCCTTAAAAAACACAATGAAAGTAGAATTGGTAAAAAGTTGGATCTTGATATGTACACATATTATAAATTTGAGGTTTTTAAGTGGACAAGTTATTCTCAAAGATCTTAAAAATCTTGGTTTATCTCATAAATCTGTAAGGAGTGTATCGAAAATAAGCTATCCACAAACTTTCTTTCAAATTATGTTGAAACCCGATATTTTATTCATACAAAAAAATGATCCTTTATTGTACGAGGTTAAACTTGAACATAATGAAGACCGGATGAAATTTAAGTTATTCCTTCACGAATTTTCGAACTCTGGATCGAATGCTTTTCATCAAGTTCCGGACAAGTGTTGCATCGCATTTTTTTGACGCTTGAGCCCAATTTTTTTTGAACTCCTGCATGTTCCCAGCTGCCTTACCAGTCTTCTTGAAGACCCTCTTCACGATTGCCCAGTAACGTTCGATGGGTCGAAGCTGAGGGCAATTTGGTGGATTGATATTTTTCTCAACGAAATCTATACCCTTTTCCGCAAGCCAATTGAGAGTGGTTTTGGCATAGTGAGCCGACGCTAAATCCGGCCAAAACAGTGGAGGTGTACTATGCTTCTTATATAAAGGCAACAATCTCTTCTGGAGACACTCAGATCGATAGATTTCCGCATTTATAGTTCCGGTAGTGTAAAAAATGGTTGACTTCAAACCACAGGAACATATTGCTTGCCATACCAGTACCTTTCGACCGAATTTCTCCACTTGAATTGACCTGTCCGCATCGCTCACATCCTCCCCAACGACGGCAGTAAAGTATTGTGGACCTGGAAGGGTTTTTGAGTCCTCCTTTACATAGGTCTCATCGTCCATCAAAACGCATGCATCCGGACGCTGCAAAAGACGCGAATACAATTTCCGGGCCCTTGTTGCTGCTCGCTTCTTCTGTTCTGCCCTTTGTTTCGAGATTTTCTGCTTCTTGTAGGTCTTCAGGTGGTTTCGCCTCTTGATACGCTGGATCATTCCGACACTCGTTCCTGCTTTTTTGGCCAAATCACGTATTGACATTGATTTGTTCTTCATGATTAGAGATACCACTTTCTGCTCCAGTTTCGGGTTGGAAGAACCGGGTTTTCTGCCTCTTCCTGGTAGCTCATCCAAAGAATATTGTTCCCCAAACTTATTAATGATGGTTTTAACACTCGCATGATGAATTCCAAACCGCTTCGCCAATTTTCGCATAGTAATACCCTTCTCACTTAGCCATGTGTCCAGAACCTTAATTTTCACTTCCTTTTCAATACGCGACATTTTGAAAACGCAGAATTTGAACCGCACAAACAAGTAAACAAAAGAAAGCTGACAGTCAAACGCACAGCATGCAGTGTTCAGAGCATAAAAAACCATCACAAATACATGCGTACAACGCAAATGTATGTGGATAGCTTATATTCGATACACTCCTTAATCTTTACAAACAAATATCTGTATGAAAAAATTGAAAGAAATCTGTGTCAATCTAGATAAATCTGTGCATGTGGCAACCCTTTACACAACACAGCTCAGATCGTGAGCTATTTTGGATAGGTGCTGCCGTTCGTGCTCTCGCTCGCTTGTCATATTGCTCCCGTTCACATATTAGTTTTTTTTTTGAGGTGAGCGGGTTCATCTTGGTGAACTAGTTCTTTAGCTCAGTTCATGAGCGCATTGCCCGCCTCTAGTACAAAATGCGTTTGCGCAATTCCACTTGATTCGACGCCATTTTACTGAATGTAGCAAGAATGTAAACATGTTGTACCACGAAATAAAGTGGAGAGTAGTGAAGGATAAGTGAAACGTTTCAGCGATCCGTGAAATAGTTCAAAATCTACACTGAAGTGTCCGAAATTTAACATGGACTTTTGAGGGTCCTCCCTTAGCTCAGTCAGTAAAGCCGCAGCTGCAAAGCAACACCATGCTGGAGGTGACTGGTTTCGATTTCCGGTCTGGTCTAGGAATTTTTCGTTAAGGAAAATTTCTCGACTCCCTGGGCATAGGGTATGATTGTACTTGCCACACAATCATACTAATGCAAAAAATGGTACTTGGCATCGAAAACTCTCAATTAATAATTGTGGAAGTGCATTTACAACACTAAATTGAGAGCAAGCATTAAGAAAATTGTGAAAGCAATAAGCTTGAAATGCTAAATAAGAAGAAGATATACTTTTGAGATCTGCCAATCAATCCAAGGCAAGTGGTAGAAACAAGATTGTGAAAACCACCTCCGGCATTTTCATCTGCAAACGAGCATCAATCAACATTCCCCACCCTCTGAGTTTCAATCCGCAAACGAATTACGTATTCTCGAGTTTGCAGTTTATTTAAATATGCATTGCCACAATCCCTGATTAAATAGGGAATTATCTTGATCAAGTATGCACAAATATTGATTCGAATCTAGTTTTCCAGCTTGATTCAATTATGTGGCCTCCCTGGTGTTACCTTGGCTACTGGCGATACAAATGGAAATAAAAATCAACTCCCACCATACAGACCTACACCCACAATCCACAGGTTTCCCTTGGAGTACTTTTCCCATCTATTCAAGATTCAATTCCTCGAAGACTGCCAACGACGGTTTTTTTCTGAACGGCTGTCGTGCTTTTCGCTACATTAAGTAACCCACCATATTAATACATGTCACCCCTTTCCAAGCAGACGGCTTGATTCAAACGAAATTGAAATAGGTTATTAGAAGAAGAAAAAAACTCACCTACGACGAAAACAATTACCGCCGGCGGCATGACGAATATTCCGACCAACCAATCGGCCACGGCCAAACTCATCACGAAGCAATTAGTCACCGTCCGAAGCCGCCGGGTGGTGGCCACCGAGAGGATTACCAACGTGTTGCCAATCACCGTGATGACGATCAGCGCGCAGAAAAGAACCACCAGAAACATCTTGTCCCACGAAAGGCAAATTTTGGCGCACTCCTTGCCGGGATCGTCCTCCGCACCGGCGGCGGTGGCCGCGAATTCCCTCGAAACCATTCCGAAGCTTGGTAACGACGAGACGGATGTTAGAGCGGAAGCCCCGAAGGAGGTGGCAGTAGTCGACGGGAGAGCCGCGCCGCTCGATCCGTTGGCATCGACGACGAAGCGCTCGCTGAAATTGAGCAGATCACCGTTCACGATTTGCAGATTGACGTAGATTTCCTGGTACACGCTGGCCGCGAACGAGGTGGTGGTGGTGTAATTAATTGTGATGGATGCCGTCGTGGTGGACGCACTGCTGTTGTTTCCAATTGCCATAATTGAATGACTGTGGGGAATTTGCGGAAAAGCTCAACTCCTACCCGTTGCTTAATAATAAATTCTCCGACGCCGACTGCCGGCGGCTGGATAATGGAAGGATGCTGCCACCTGCGGAAGAGAGAAGGGAATTGGAGAGATTTAGCCATAATCGAGTAACAAGCGAATCTCGTGTAGTTATGCTGCTTCTGAGAAGGGTGATCAGTTTTAATTACTTGTTTGAACATCCTTCTTCGAAGCAATGATTAATGTATGTTTCTTTGAAGTGTATGCTTGTATGCTAGCGTGATAGTTAATTCATAACATATAGTCTTTTGATAGGATTTAATTAGCTGTTGATAATTTGCAGCTTGAATACGAATATTTGATTGGCTCAAATGTCGTGAAAACAACTCTACAGAGCCGGGATCCAAAGAACACGGATGCATTTGATTGGCTTCGTAAGCAGTCACCCAGCGATGTCGGATGGCCGTTTGAGATGTAGTAGTGGATGTTAACACTTGGGCTGCTGGTTTGCCGGCCACGTTGAGATAAGGCGTGAATTGGATTGTTAATTTGCAATCATAAAACGTAGAAGGAGATGTTTCGCTCATCGCCATGAGGCACCTAAAGTAGACAGTCATGTTTTCTAGAATGAATATCAGCCAGTATCACAACGCTTTACGGTGTTTCTCTCCGAGGTCTCTACGTTAGAGATGACGGGAAAAAAACTAAGTAATTATCCACAGGCTTGACAATATGACGGCTTCAGTACTAGATATGTGAACCCGAAAATTTGTGGTGCTCTGGTTCTGTCAAAACTAGTTTATCTGGAAGTAACATATGAAAAGATCGTATTTCAAAACATTTTACTTTAGTTCAAAATTCAAACATTTTATTTTAGTTTTATTTCGGGAATTCAAACATTTTATTTTAGTTTTATTTCGCTTGCACCCAAAAATTTGTGGTTCCGTCAAAACTACACAGAAAAAAAATCTTGTAGTAAAAACTACCATTTTACCCGACTATGCCTATTTTTAAAACTACCATGAAATTTCAGTCGAATTAACTACGTTTATGGTATAACCTTCAACATTTGTGGTTTATTTGACAGACCTCATATTGATATCAACCGCACCATGGTCGATCTAATCGCAGGCATGATAAAATCAAACGCATGTATAGTCAGGTGAAATTTTTTTGTTTGCGTTTAATTTTACCCTCGAAATGGTAGTTTCTTCTGCGGATTTTTTTGCGTGTAGTTTTTCTTGAAGAAATTATATATATATATATACATATATATATACACACATATATATATATATATATATATATATATATAATATATATATATATATATATATATATATATATATATATATATATATATATATATATATATATATATATATATATATATATATATATATATATATATATATATATATATATATATATATATATATATATATATAAAAGTCGTATTTAAAAAATAAATTTATACTTATTTTATTCATATTAAAAATAAGCACATTGCCTCAACTTATTCATTGCCGAACAAGATAAGTTTAGAAAGCTTTTTTCGAATGGATTGCTTCAAACTGTTATAAATTTTCGCATATTGCTCCATGCGAAACTTTAAAAAATAAATAAACACACAACTTCAGCAAAAAATTCCGATAATTATTCAAAGCACTCTGGTCCAATATGTGTTCTGTTAGTCCTGAAAAAGCATCCGGTGCATTATTCGATATTCAAAGAAGAGTTTGATTAATTAACAAATCGTAGTATTTCCCCACATTGAAGTTATCTTTTCCGTAGGTGAGAAGCTTCAGCTCTAATTCTGCTATTTTGCACGCCAGTAAAATATCTGCGTGCACCTCCAAGTTGCCAGACCCATTGGAAAGCTTATTCAGACAATCTTCGCATTTGATATTTTGCAGCAATCTTCTCTGAACATATGCCGCAGAATATGATAAAGCATGCTGGCGGAGGCCATCATCGCTATCATCAACTGTTCTTATCGTACGATTAACTTCCATGTTTAATGCTCCTACTGATGTTATCAAAGGTTCAATTCTTGCTATACTGAGAGAATCCAAGAGAATTTTTTTTTTCATCTGCATGTAGCATTGTTAAAGGGTGTATTCGATAAAAATGGCACACACATATAAGTTAAGCATAGCTTGCCTCCAGCGTCAACGGATGTAGAGTCGCCTGCTTCACCGAGACCGACCATCAGCACCCAGACAGCAGAGTCAGCAACACCCAAGCTGGACACCGTCGGGAATGCGGAGACATCAAATATCACCACGCTGGACAACGTGACCGGAGTGACATCGTTGCTAGGTGCAAGACTAGCAGTTTTAGGGAAGAAGGCAGGGCAGTTAGGCCTTTGATATAATGAATAAAGTCAGTTCGAGTTAAACAGTCGTCGCGAGTAGTAGTCTAGTTTTTTTAAAAAGTTATCACAGCCGAATGTGATTGTAATTGGCGCAGTCGGCGCGGATTTTGTTAAAGTGTTAGAACCGCAATCGTGCATCCACGAACGAATATCGTGAGATTAGTGTTCCAACCGAATAACGTTTCCGCGAAGAACCATTCCATCTTTGTTCATCCGCGATCGAGCATCCGCGAGTGTAAATCGTAGTGATTAGTGGTGAACATAATTGGAAGCTCTAGATTAGACCCGAGCGAATATCGGAAATTAGTAGGTGAGTAATTTTAATCATAACTATCTTAGTCTTTCTCTTACCAACCAATATTATTTGATGACAAAACTAAAAAAGTGACAAGTGTTGATAAAAAGTGATAAAAACGAATTGCAAATTAAACGTTAATCAATCAAGTGTTAATCAATTAAGCGTTAAATTAATTAGTGATAATCAAAGAAGAATTTAAGAATAAAAAGTGAAAATGAGACCGGAAACCCGTAGCCAACGTCTCTCCGCTCTTCAAGAGGAACAAGACGATCTGGCAGAAGATAGATTAAATTTTTTAGAAGATCTCGAAGACAGTAACGGGCAAGGGAATAACATCTCGACCCAGCAGACGCAGATAAATGCTCTGCAGAGAGAAGTTCAGGATATCGCAGATCAAATGCGAAGATCCACCAATAGGGGCACGCCCCAAAATCAAGTTACACCTGTAGAAAGTGTACTGAAAACACTCCAGACACCGTCGGTGCTGAGAGATTTACAATGCTTCGATGGGAACCCCATCAAATTACATCAATTTTTAAAAAGTGTGGATAGTATTTTGCCAGTACTTGAAACGGCAAGACCTTCTCCAATATATGACGTATGGATACAATCCATCCGCTCTAAAATTGTAGGCGAAGCGGATACCGTACTAGAACTTTACGGTACCGACCTCACCTGGGACGAAATAAAAATGAGTTTAATTACACATTATAATGACAAGCGTGATGAAATCTCACTAACAAGAGATTTATTCAAGCTAGCTCAAATAGGCTCTATCGAGGAATTTTACAGCAAAATTTCTCACATTGTATCGCTTTTAGTTAATCAGCTTAACTTAAACGAGACCAATACGCATGTAAGGGCATCAAAACAAAAATATTATCAAGAAATAGGGTTGAAGGTTTTCGTGGCTGGTTTAAAAGAGCCCATCGGACCCATCATAAGAGCCCAAGCTCCAAAAACCATGAAAGAAGCTCTTAGGCTTTGCATGGAAGAAAATAATTATAACTATGTAAAAAACCCTATCAAAACACCAACACCGCATTTAGGTGCCGTACCGAAACAAATATGGCACCACCAACCCAGGCAACCATACAGAGCACCACCCCCACAACAACCATTCAGAAATTATTCAAACCCTTCACCTTTTCCGCAAAGAAACCCCTTCATGACACAACAAAATACATCCCATCATCCCAATCATCCACAACCAAATAGACCACCATTCTTCCCAAATCAAAGACCAAATCCATCTCCCAATTCTTTCAGATCACAACCTTTTCCAACAACTCAGAGTGCATCCGCACCCAAAGCAAACATTTTTCCTAACCCCGTACGTCCACCTCATTCTTTCAGAACCCAGAGGGTTAACTATATGAACAGGCCCAACTTCCACGTCGAGGAAGAAGCCTATGGTTACAATTATCACTACTATCCAGAATACGATGATAATTATTATTATGACTATGCTACCCCTTATTCACATTACGAACAGCATCCTCATTCAGATTATCAACAGCAACCAACAGTGCACGATGCACAATCGTATGTCGCTATAGAAGAGCTGGAACAGCCAGCAGCAGAAAATGCAAGCTTAACATTAACCGGTGACACACTTTCAAAACAGATCGAACAACTAACTGTTGACGATCTAAATTTTCAAGCGGCCGGAGAATCACGGCAACTAACGTAAATAATTTTATACCGTACATTACGTTTCTTTCAACTAAAGGCGAATTGAAATTTTTAATCGATTCTGGTAGCAATCGAAATTATTTGTCAAAGAAACACGTGAATTTTGAAAATTGCAGATACACTAATCCCACAACAGTGAGAAATGTTAGTGGCTCGCATATAGTGGACAGGTTTGTGGAATTTAACCCTTTTCCGCAAATACCAAATACAGTAAAACAAACCTTTTTAATTTTTGATTTCCACCCTTTTTTTGATGGCCTCATAGGCTATGAAACATTGAAAAATATGAACATAGATATCATTACTTCTAGCAACGAGCTAAAATTTCCCACAGGCAAAGTCATAATGAAGCGTAAATACCCCGACGTAAAGTCACTATATTTAAATGCACATGAAACCAAGCCAGTGAGCTTGACTACCGAATTAAATGGAGACTTTTTCCTGGAAAATGATCTCACAATTTCATCAAACGTGTTTATACATTCTGGACTGTACACGGCAAAAAGCGGATACGTCCAAGTATTTATCTCGAATTATTCTTCAGAACCATGTAAAGTGGATTTAACTCCCGATATCTTAGAACCAGAGATCAATAATTTTGAAACTGGTACACCAGATAATTGTCTCGCTAACGAGCCAAACCTGAACAGATCACTTTACGAACAGCTTAGGATTGACCACCTTAACGCTGATGAGAGAGAAAAACTCTTGAAAGTAATTTCTCGGTACAGTGACACATTTTTCCTTAAGGGACAACAGCTTTCATTTACAAGTGCTGTTAAACACACTATAAAAACGAAAGATGATAATCCCATTCACACGAAATCTTACCGCTACCCTTTCTGTCACAGAGAAGAGGTTAAGCGACAGATTTCTGATCTCTTAGAGCAAGGTATAATCAGGCAGTCAGACAGCCCTTGGACTTCTCCTGTATGGATCGTCCCAAAAAAATTGGACGCAACTGGCAAGAGAAAGTGGCGGTTGGTCATTGACTACCGAAAATTGAATGAGAAAACGATAGACGATCGTTATCCCATTCCGAATATCACAGATATCCTCGACAAGCTAGGACGTTGTATGTATTTTACAACCCTAGATCTTGCATCAGGATTTCATCAAGTCGAAGTTGATGAGAAAGATATTGCAAAGACAGCTTTCAGTGTCGAGAATGGACACTACGAATTTTTAAGAATGCCATTCGGGCTCAAAAACGCGCCGTCCACGTTCCAGCGCGTTATGGATAATGTGCTGCGAGAACACATCGGTACCATTTGTCTTGTGTACATGGACGATATAATCGTGTTCTCCACCAGTCTAACAGAACATATTGATAATTTGGCAAAAATATTTTCCACCTTGGAAAAACACAATCTAAAAGTGCAGTTGGATAAGAGTGAGTTCCTACAAAAGGAAGTTACCTTCTTAGGCCATATCGTTACGCCGGATGGTGTTAAACCAAACCCGGATAAAATTCAAATTATCAGAGAATGGCCGTTGCCATCTAATGAAAAGGAACTGCGTGGCTTCCTAGGAATTCTGGGATACTATCGCAAGTTTATAAGAGATTTTGCAAAAATTGCAAAGCCTCTAACCAACGCATTAAGAAAAGGCGAAGGAATTTCTCATTCTAAGGCCTTCATCGATGCCTTCGAAAAGTGTAAAAGCATTCTATCAGGAAGCAATATACTGCAATACCCTGACTTTTCGAAGCAATTCATATTAACTACAGACGCCTCTAATTTCGCAGTTGGCGCCGTATTGTCCCAAGGAATCATCGGAAACGATAAGCCGATAGCTTTCGCTTCCAGAACCCTAAATAAATCTGAGGAAAAATACTCAGCTATAGAGAAAGAGCTATTAGCTGTTGTATGGGCATGTAAATACTTCCGCCCCTATCTTTATGGAAGAAAATTTGTCCTATACACGGACCATAAACCCCTCACATATGGACTTAATTTGAAAGACTCGAATAACAGATTGGTTCACTGGCGTCATTCACTGGGAGAGTTCGATTATGAGATCCGCTATCGTCCTGGTAAACAGAACGTAGTGGCAGACAGCCTATCTAGAATACGTAACGAACTCAATGTTAATGAAACCACATCATCTAATGACAGCACATCTGCTCAAGATGCTGACTCAGATGATGAGGTTACATCGTCTGACGAGCAAACCGTTCATTCTGCAGATACAGACGATTCTGAATTTATAAAATGTACAGAACTGCCAGTCAATGCATTTTGTAATCAAATTGTCCTGAAAGTTGGCCCAGACTCTCAAGACAATTACGAAGAAATTTTCCCTAGAGTGTACCGAAGAACGATAACTCGACTCGTTTTCGGTGTACCTATCATCTTTAACATTTTTAAAGATTACATGGATCCTAAAAGGACTAATTGTATTTATTGTTCTGAAAGTTTGATGAATTTGATTCAAACAACCTATAAGAACCATTTCAGCAGAGGTAATTCATTTAAAATATTCCTCTCACAGAAACTCCTTATAGATCTCAGAACCCCAGAGGAACAAAACCTCATAATAGAACAAACGCATGATCGTTCCCATAGAGGCATCTGGGAAAATCATCAACAAATCTCAAGTAGATTCTATTTTCCAAAGTTGAAAATGAAAATCCGAGACTTCATTAAGCTCTGTGAAACATGTCACAAAAACAAATACGATCGACACCCGTACAAAGTCACATTAGGTTCTACTCCAAACCCGGAAAGACCTCTCGACATAGTGCACGTTGACATATTTATAGCAGAAAAAACATACTTTCTTTCTTTTATTGATAAATTTTCGCGATACAGTACATTAATTCATATTAAAACTAGAAACATTCTTGATTTAAGAAAAGGACTGACAAAGTATTTTAAAATCTTTGGAACTCCTCGTCTTATAGTTTGTGACAATGAACCGGCATTAAGATCAATTGAGGTACGTGGACTCCTCCATGATCTTAATATACAAATATTCTTCATACCACCAAACCATAGCGAAAGCAATGGGTTAGTGGAAAGGTTTCACTCCACTATTGGAGAAATATTCAGATGCATCAAACCAACTTACCAGAATTTGAGCATCAAAGAAATTTTCAACGTTGCTTGTACACAGTACAACAACTCGATACATTCAGCAATTAAGTTGAAGCCTAGAGAAGCTTTTTATGGTTTGAAAGACAACCAAGAAAGACCTCTAAATATGGAACAAATTATAGAAACTAGGGATAAAGTTTATGACGAAATCATATTAGCACACGACAAGTCGAAGACACGGAACCTAGAGTATCATAATAAAAACAAAGAACCTGCACCAGTTTTTACCCCAGACCAGGTTGCTTTCAACAGAGTTCAAGGCATTAAAAGGAAAACGAAACCAAAATATTCACCAATCACCGTTGCAGAAAATAAAGGCAGAATTCTAATTGATGACAACGGGAGGGAGATACATAAAGACAATTTAAAACGGATCTAATATTTTTCTACTTTCAGAATGAACAATAAACTTAGAGATGAAATCTTATTTAGTTTGTGCTGCATGCAACTTCATAGGATCAAAGTAGTCTCGATGGAGAATGTACAATCAAGAGAAGCAGCCGCAGCAAGATTCATCTTAAGTGAGAATCTTTTCGAGCTCGCTGCAGCAGCCGCAGTCCGAAGCCACATAAGAAAGGATTCAACGGATGCTTTAGTGGAACTTATGAATGAAGTTCGTGATCATTTAAACAAATGAACACGAAACACCACCAATAATTATTTTTTATACATCCCACACCCCATAACATCCCACTTATACTAACTAACAAAACCAGAATAATAATACAAAAAAAAAAAAAAAAAAAAAAAAATGTCATTTCAGAAAAAAAAAAAACAACAGACCGAATTGCAAGGAACCAAAACACGATGACCCCAAATAACTGGATCCCATTCATCCTCACCGCACTAATTATACCCTCACCTACATTATCCTCAATCCAAATCCACGATATCACCAACAACGCAGGAGCGTTGATTCTTCAAAGGGGGGAGGGAAGAGTAATTGCCGGATATGATAGGCTACTGCATGTCATAGACTTTTCACAATTCGAGATATCAATCTTGATAATCGAAAATGCTGTAAACAAATTAAAAAATTCATCAAGTGATTTTTCCAACATTATAAAATTTAAACTTAATGAAATTAAATTTATATTCAACACACTTAACGCAAAACCAAATAGAAGCAAAAGATCCATAAATATTTTAGGTACAGCAATTAAATACGTTACAGGCAATTTAGATGCCGATGATTTGCAAACAATTAACTACAATCTAGACAAAATTAGAAAATCAGGAAACGTACTTATTGACGAAAATAACAAACAAATCAAAGTAAATTCAAAATTTGAAAATAGGCTTAACTTGATCAATGAAAACATTAGAAAGCAGGAAAACATTCTCAATAGCATTCTGAAAAACGATAATTATATCCTAACGGAAAATCACAAGATATCCATTATATTTCAACTAGATACATTCCTGGAGAACTTTAAGAACATAGAATACGCAATATTGTTAGCTAAAGTAAATATCATCAATAAATTTGTAATGACACCCAAAGAAATAGAAACTATAGTTCAGGAGCTAAAAAGTCAGGGATTAGATATCAACGGCCTAGACGATGCCAGCAGTTACATGTCAACAACCGTACTCCACCGAGGGACATCAACCATCATCTGTGTGAACATCCCAAGGCTCACCCCAACAGTCTACAAAAAAGTAATCATCGAGCCTTTGCCGCTGTCCAACCAAACGGTGAAACTAACACACAAAGAAGTTTTGTTCAATGCAGAGCAAGTCCTAGCCATCACATCAAAATGCCAGGGGGGATGACCAAACTACAATCTGCGAAAGAAGACAACTAATGGTAATCAACGAGAATCCATGCGAGACCTCAATTCTACGAGGACAAAAAGGACAATGTTCGTTTTTGGAAAAACCGCCAACATTGGAAATCAGAATGATTGCACCAGGAACACTATTGGTGATAGCCGTTCAACAAGACGTACCCATCAATAGCACCTGCGGCATCAAAACAACAAAACTAACCGGAATTCATCTGGTAACATTCCAAAATTGTTCACTTTACATAAAAAACGAGCTATTTGAAAATTACGAATTTCGGTTCAAACAGGCATCAATTCTGCCATTACAACTCACAAGAATAAAGACGTTGCACATAGAAAGGCACGTTAACCTTTCAGCACTGCACGAACTTCATTTGGAAAACAGACGTCAATTGGAAACAGTCAACTTCAACCACAAAATTGGACTCGCATCGATCAGCACAATTATCATCCTTACAATCGCATTAGTAGTCTTTGGATTCATCAAATATTGGCGTACCAGAAGTATAGTGGATTGTTCGGGACGAACAATACTTGAGGAAGGGCTAGTTAAGCATAGCTTGCCTCCAGCGTCAACGGATGTAGAGTCGCCTGCTTCACCGAGACCGACCATCAGCACCCAGACAGCAGAGTCAGCAACACCCAAGCTGGACACCGTCGGGAATGCGGAGACATCAAATATCACCACGCTGGACAACGTGACCGGAGTGACATCGTTGCTAGGTGCAAGACTAGCAGTTTTAGGGAAGAAGGCAGGGCAGTTAGGCCTTTGATATAATGAATAAAGTCAGTTCGAGTTAAACAGTCGTCGCGAGTAGTAGTCTAGTTTTTTTAAAAAGTTATCACAGCCGAATGTGATTGTAATTTATATACTCATCAAAATGAAACTGATTATCGGATTTTCTTGAAATTTTCAGGGAATGAAAAACTACTTATGGGTTTTTGTTTTCAAAATTTTTTTTTTTTTTTTTTTCTCTCCCCCCCAAAACCCCCCCCCTTCTCTTTTCCCCCACCACTTATATTTTTTTATACCCTTTTTCCCTGTGTTTTTTCTCTTTTTTTTTTCATTTCTTTTTTTTTTTTTTTTGTTTTGGTGTTGGTGGTGTTGTGTTGTTTTTTTTTTGTCTTTTTTTTTTTTTTTGGGGGGGGGTGGTGGTTGGGGTGGTGGTGTTTTTTCGTTTGGAAAATAACTCCGTCGGCGTGGGGCCCGCTCCATTCCGTTTGGGGGGGGGGGGGGGGGGGGGGGGTAAGGCAAAACAGAAATGATTTTTTTTGGTTGTTTTTTATAAGGGAGAAGAGGCTCTTAAGGCACTCTTCCGTGTAAATCGCACCGTTTATTGTTCCGGAAGTGATGAAGGGAGCACTTATTTCACCACATCCGCAAATCGCCTGCCAGATTAGAAACTTCTTTGCAAATTTCGATAGTTTCTTCTTTCGAACATCCTCCGGAACATCGAACTTCGACTTGGCAACGAAATCTTCTTGCCCAGGAAGTTGACGGAAGTCGGCCTTGACGTATGTTTCGTCATCCATCACGATGCAACCGGATTTGGTGAGCAGCTTCGTGTAAAGTTTCCGGGCGCGGGTTTTCTCAGTGATGTTTTGTTTTTCATTCCGGTTTGGGGCTTTTTGCACTTTGTAAACATGTAACCCAGCACGCTTCATGGTTTTCTGCACAACTTAGACTTTTTAGCGACATCTCGAATTGACATGTTTGGACGGTTCTTGAATTGTTGTACGACTTTCCTGGCCATTTTACTGTCCATTGGACCACTTTTACGACCACTCCCTTCCTTCCTTTGGACACTCAGACGCTCCTTGAAGGTTTTTTTTACACGGGGCACGTTTGTTTTTTTATTTACCCCCTTTTTGTAATACACCGGGGGGACGCCGGGGGTTTTTTGTGGGGGGGGAAAAAATTTTTTCTGTGTTTTTTTTTTTTTTTTGGTGGGAGGATGGAAGTATGTATATTTATATATTTTAATGGAGGTAAATAAAAAATAATATATTATAATTAATTTTATTTTTTTTTTTTTTTTTTTTTTTTTTTTAAATTAATAAAAAATTTTTTTTTTTTTATTTTTTTTTTTTATACACCTTTACCTCAACAAAATTTATGCAGTTTGCACGTCCTGATGTTGAAACTTGATTGTTCACGATAAGACGTTTGTAGGCAGCTTTGAATTGAATTGCAGTTGGGTTATTGTTGTTTCCTCCTTTGGAACGTATTGCTGAGAAGAAAGTTTCTAGATGGTCTTGGCTAAATCTATAACATAATATCTCCTGCAATTCACCTAGCAGCTCCACATGATGCTCGTACATATCAAAAAAACTTTTGATTGCAACCGGAAACCCGACAAAACCGGTTTTGTTGATTGTATTAATTAAGTTTGTCCAAATTATTTTACCTTGTCTTTCTTGTTGTATTTCCAGCTCTTTAATATATTGTTGCGCTTTTTCGAAATTGGTCGTTTGAAGCCCTTGGCGTGCTGGTGTTTGCAGTTGAATACACCAAACAAGTCATTGATTAAAGTGATGAATTCAACAGTCTCGTCGCAGTTTTTGAAATCATTCCGTGATGATTTAAGCTGTGTCAATGCCTCAGTAACAGTTCGGCTCAGCGTTTGCGCAGCTAAGTCAACGCGCATTTTTTCGTTTTGAAATTTCACGTGCTTATTCGACAGCTTCGTGAGTTTCAAGCCTCTTAAGTTTTGGAGATCATTCAGCATTGTAAAAAAAATCCCATAGTACGCACCCTGTCTTGGTCCTTATCTCTGTTTTCGAAGCTAGAGTGTTGCGGACCAACTTTAGCATGTGACATATATCCAAAATTACAAATATTGGCTCCTGCGTAGTTGGGTGGCAGAAGTGAGTCTTAAAGTTGCCATCACATCTCAGGGATGCTCCTAGCGCGTTAGCAGTACTTATATTGGTATTGAGACCGTCAAACGTAAATGCAATAACGGTTACTCCAATTTCATGGAGGCTTACCAAAATCGTTTTGATGAGACCAGCTTTTTGTTCTGTGTCCAGAGAGTCCACAAAGAAATAAGCCACTGGGATTTTAAAAGCTTTCTTGACTCCTGTTATCATGAATACCAATGCTTCCTTTGCCATTGGCAACTCATCTGATCGCTCTGGAATGAATCCCGCAAACTGAACAGCTCCTTCAAATTTTTTCGTTTGGTGGTTCCATTCCATCTGTTTCCGGATTGAAATTTCATCCATCATTAAGCAAACCAACAAGCGTTCGCCTTGTCCTTTGCACTCAGCAGCCAGCACTTGAAGAGCAGCCATTGCTTCAGAAGTGATTCCTGGTTCTCCATCCACAGATTGGTACCATCGACTAATGGTACGAGGATGTGGTAGCTGCTGATCAAAGGATTGCCTGACAAATTTATAGGCTCGCGGAGAATAATAATTAAGAGTAACTGCAAAACATTTTAACTCATCGCTATATTCGTGACCTTTTCCTTGCTTCGAAGCCAACTCTTCCAACAAGGAATTGTTTCCGCAATGAATCTTGTAAACGGAATAAACTTGTAAGTAATGAAAACTTGTATACGAAAAAAGAAAACTGAAAGTATATACATACCTTCAAATAATCAGACGCACTTTGAGAAATCATGTTACAGTTTCTAACTTTGACAATACCTTGTTCTAACGAGTCCACACGCTTTTGAAGGCGCTTACATTTTTGTTTCCATCTGTTCTTAGCTTTCATATCCCTTTCTCTTCCTCTGAGAAGTCATGGTATCGCTTCCAATGCTTCTTTTGGAGTAACATTATGTTTTTTCTCAATGCTTTCATGTTTTTGCCTGTAGTATTCAAAGACGATTAATTAATATAGTAGATCAAAATACACATCATGCTATTATACTTTTTCGAATTCGACATGTCTGCTTCAGTAATTTCATCATCATCAGAATACAAAACCTCCAGTTCACTGCTACAATTGTTTAGAGAGCAAGGAATCTGTTATAGTTCTTATTATTGTTAATCATTAATTTTGACATACGTCTCATCAGACTTAGATTTTTCAAAAATCGTAGGCACAGCATCCTTGTGTAAGACACGTTTGTTTGCTTCTGACTTGGTATCAGCGTCCGAAAAGTGAGCACTGCAAATTCTCAATTTTTCGGCAAATTTGAAATCGATATGCTGGCCAGTGAATATTGAGATTGCTTTAATCCATTTTCTTTTGACTCTATTATCCCTTGGAAATCTAAAGATTTATTCACAGTTCAGTGTATGAAAGCAAAATGTTTTTTTTTCTCTTACCGATGGCTGCCAATACCTCCACAGCTTGTAGACACAGAAAGGTTCTTTTTACACTGTTCTATTATACACTGCATTTCCTTTTTTGAGCTTTTCAGTATTATAGGTAATTATGAAGAAATTCAATATTTTAAAAATAAACTAATCTACACTACACTTAATCTACTATTTACAGGTTTTGCTATGTACACTTTAATTCTACGGTTAGATAAAATTCTTGTGATTACGATATTACTATGTGAAAATAAAATTCAAATCACTGTCGTCGACTTTTCGCTCATTGATAAAAAAAATCACCAAAACTAATTGAATATCAATCATTTCAAACGAATAGATCGATCACTACCAACGCTTTGAATGAAATGGCTATGACTGATGCTTGGATTTCGCTGATATCACCGATTACAAATACAAAACGAAAAGTTTCAGTCGGCAACGTCGAATTGTTGACTTAGACTACGGACTAAGCCCTATGAGGTTTGTCTGGTGAGGTAGAAGAGGGCGTTTGTTGGTATGTGAACATGCGAACATTCATTGAAAAAGAAAGAGAAAAACAAATTACCCACGTAAGCTGCATTCACACCCATTATTGGGTTCGATTTATTGTTGTTGTTTACCCATTTTACCTGCCTCTACCGATTTAAACTATAGACACTCAAGTAATAGACCTGCCAACGTGCCGCCATGTTGTATCCAAAACGAACATTTTCCATACGATTTGACAGTTGTTTTGGATACATCAACTGTGCCAGATTCACGTTGGCCGGTCTATTACTTGAGTGTCTATAATTTAAACGCCTCATCCAGTTCGCATAAATATCAAAGATGACGCTGACACCTTAATCATTAATCACCAGCCACCCTAGCTACAAACTGCACATCGACCCTCCAATATTTTTGTATACGGTCAATTACATTCATTATTACATTACAATCAAATAATAAACATTATTGTTTCCAGTTCGTAATTGTTTTAGTATTGAATTTGAACCCTTTTTACACATACAAATGTTGCGTTGGAAATTAGTTTGGTGTTTTTTTTGCATCCATGAAAGAAGAAGCAAAAACATGGTTTTCAATGGTAAAGTATCGATTAAAAAATTTTTAATTAGTCAAACCGGCAGATCCCCACAATAAAGATTGGTGAATCGTTTAAACTTTAAACAGAGGATATTTGTTACCATCTCCCATCTTCAGAAGCTTTTTTTTTTTTAAATTTCCCACACTTTAACAAACAACTTTGCACAAGAAACCGTGTCGATTCAGCTTTATCAGAAAAAGTTATGACCGTTGAAATGCAGCATATTGTAGCAAAAAGACAGAATAAAGAGTTTTTCGATCAAAATTGGGTCGACTTAAACTTGACGCATTTCCTTTCATCGTTCATTAAAGAATTTTGCACACCCCTCATTTTGAAGATGTGTGCGAGTAGCATCATGCCTCTATTTTGATTTTGAGATTAGCACTTCAGTTATCAAAATGTCGTCGAAGGAAGAGAAGCAACGCATCAAAACTTTGCACGTTCAGGGCGAAAATCCAAACTACTCTCACGCCAAGTTGACGAAATTGTTGAATGTGGCTAAATCAACTGTTACCAACGTATTAAAAGTGTTCGGTGAACGTTTATCGACAGCCAGGAAAGCTGGATTCGAAGGAAATCGAAAGGCGGAAGCCACAGCGACGACATAAAGAGTTGCCCGCTGTTTCGAGCGGAACGCCAACCTCTCCGTCCGAGATGTCGCAAAGAAGCTGGGAGTGGCGCCTTCAACCGTGGATAGAGCTTAAAAACGAGCTGAGCTGTCGACTTACAAGAAAGTGGTGACTCCAAATCGCGACGATAAACAATACACGTCGGCCAAAGCACGATCGCGAAAGTTGTACATGACGATGCTGACGAAGTTTGATTGCGTGGTGCACGACGATGAAAATTACATCAAGGCAGACTTTAAACAGCTTCCTGGACAGGAGTTTTATACAGCAACCGGAAAGGAAAAGGTTGCAGATATTTTCAAGCACATTAAACTGTCAAAGTTCGCGAAGAAATATCTGGTGTGGCAGCCCATCTGTACCTGTGGCTTGAAGAGCAATGTTTACATTGCGACCGGAACCGTCAACCAGGAAATTTATCTGAGTGAGTGCCTACCAAAACGTCTACTGCCTTTCCTGAAGCGACACAATTGTTCCGTTCTATTTTGGCCGGATTTGGCATCTTGCCATTACAGAAAAAGGGCCATGGAGTGGTTTGCTGCCAAACACGTTCAAGTGGTGCCCAAGGACAAGAACCCTCCCAACACGCCAGAGCTCCGTCCAATCGAACGATATTGGGCCATCATCAAGCGGAACCTTAAGAAGGCTCAAAAAGCTGCTGTGAGCGAGAAACAGTTCAAGGCAAACGGGCGTTCTGCGGCGAATAAAGTGGACAGGAAGTCTGTACAAAATCTTACGGCAGGTGTTAAACGAAAGACCCGACAATTCGCATTCGGTAAAAAGGGAGCTTAGCTGAATATTTCTCCTGTATTCTGTATTAACTGAACTTGGTTGTTTGGATGAAGCGGAAAAACAAGAGTCGAAACGGAGAGGGTGACGTCCTGGAAGACGCTCCAACGTCGACCGTGATTTCCGTTTCCGTCATCAGAAGCTGTTCCAGGACTACTTTAGCAACACGCTAACCTACAATTACTGCGTCGTTTCCACATGCCAAGGAAGATGTTCCTGGACATTATGCGATAACTAGAGTCATCGGATGACTTTTTCCAGCTAAGTTGTGATGCAGCTGGAAAAGTTCGGCCTGAGCTCGCACAAAATTGCCTTACGGATGTTGTTGTACGGTTTGTCAGCTAGTTGCCTCGACGAAAATGTGAGTATTGGGGAGTCAACCAGCCTGCTGACCCTGAGGAGAGTTTGCAAAGCTATCCTGAAGACTAACGGCCGGCAGTATTTGCGTCCTCCAACACCGGAAGAGGTGAAGAAACTGATAAACGAAAATGCTTCCCAACAGTTCGAAAAAAAACGCTCAAATTCAATGAACTTCCCAGAAACTCAGGGAACCTATCGGAAGATCAGCGTACTTCCCAGAAATTCAGAAAACTTCCCAGAAGTTTTGCAATTCTCCCTGATGCTTAGGGAAGATTCCAGCAAATCAGGGAACTTTCCGGAAAATCAGAGAACTTCCCAGATGTTAAGGGTTCTTCCTAGAAGTTTAGGACACTTCGCTGGAATTCAGAGTATTTCTCAGAACATCAGGGAATTTTCCATAAATTCTGGAAGATTCACGTGAGTTCTGGAAACTTCCCAAAAGTTTAGGATTCTTCCCAGAAGTTTATGCAACTCTCCAGAAATTCAGGAGCTTCCGAGAAGCTCAGAAAAGTTGTCAGATTTATTTCGGTATTTCTCAGAATTTCATGGAACTACCCAAGAGATTGAGTCTGTTTCCTGCAACCAAGTGCCAATATCTAGAACAAGATTGTAGAGGAAAATACCACACCTGTGCCAAAGTGAATTTTGATTTGGTGTGCAGGCTTAGTTTGTAAATTAATCGGTGCAAGAAGAGTGTATTAGAAATAGATATCATGTTACTAACGGAAGGTTTCAGACACGTCGGTGACGGTCGAGTTGATGTGGACGAGTGCCGACGGCAGCAGATGCGGATCCAGCAGGACTTGGCCATCTAGGACATCGAGGAGAGCTGGTTTGCAAAGCAACAAATAATTTATCTCTACCATATTTTGAAGACTTGTTTTGTTTTGTTTTGTTTTTCGTTATGCTTGTCTATTTTCAGTCACATTGGAGCGGTCTATTGCTTTTGGCGGATAGTGTAGGTATGTACTTTCAGCGTATCGTTAACCAAAACGAACCCTGCTGCTAACCTTTCCCCAACTATCCATCGTCCCAGTGATTTTTCGTGGAAGTGCAGAGGATTTCTCGGCTTCCTTCAAAGCGAGTATCACGTCAACACGTTCCTTCCTATTCCCTACTTGACCAGCATTCGGGCACGGCCGGCGCCGGCATTGCTTTATAATGGGTCACCAGTTTTTACACATTGAAGATGTATGTTTGTCCCAAACATCATCTGTTGGTTCTTTGTGCAAATACTGCTGATCTGGCAATAACGGAATTGCATCCGTGGGCGGTCAATCATGCTCATGCTCATGTATTCTGTATTAACTAAACTTGAAAAAGAAAAAGAATTTGACTTATTAATAAAAAAAAATTGATCGACTAACACACATTACTGTTTGACCAAATATTGATCGGAACACCCTTTAGTACAGTAAACCCCCCGACATGCACGGATTCCTTTGATGGTGGTCTCAAATAATATATGAGCATTGACCTTTGTTGTTTCATCAGAAAATATCTCGTGATCCTTCGTATATAGTAAGTTTTTTTCTTCAGCAAAATCGTTCAGTAAATCAAGGCCTGCAGGATGGTAAACTTAAAAATTCAGAATTATCTCACTACGTGGCGCTAGTTTGCATGTAAACTTACTTTATAACCTGAATATCGAGATCCTTGACATATAGCAAGTTGGCATCTTCGACAAAGATGTTTGTTTGATTAAGGCCTTTAGAATGGTGTTAACATTAGTTCAGAACTCGTCCGCTCCGTGGCACTAATGTACATGTGAACTTTGTGTATTACCTATATTATGAGATCTAGATCGTGTATAAGTTTACTGTTTTCAGAAAAGTTAGTTGTAAAATTATGAGCTTCCAGACGCTCGACTCAACAGTTCAGAACTATCTCACTCCGTGGCGCTAGTGTGCATAAAACTTAATGTATAATCTGGATCTTTAGATTATTGACTTATAATATAATAAAAAATATTCGAACGGTCAAGCTTTTTAAATGGTGTACACATTAGATCAAAATTCATCCGCTACGTGGCGCTAGTGTTCATGTGAACGTTTTGTAATATCTGTATTTTGATATCAATGAGTATGAACTCATTGTTTTCAGGAAAATTATTCGAGTAATCTTGGTCTTCCAGACGGTCGACTTCATAGTTCAGAATTATTTCACTGCGTGGCGCACGTCTGCCTGTGAACTATGTAATGAATGTTTATCGCTTATGCTCATAAGTGGCTGATAAACCCGATATGGGTATTTTTGGTCCATTCTTCTAACAACTTCGGGTTAGTCCTTCAGAGAAGCTCTTCACAAAACTTCGGGTAAGTCCTGTGGAGAACTTCAGGGAAGTTCTTCAGAGAACTTCATGGAAGTTCTTCAGAGAACTTCAGGGAAGTTCTTCAGTGAACTTCAGGGAAGTTCTTCAGAGAACTTCAGAGAAGCTCTTCAAGGAACTTCAGGGAAGTTCTTCAGAGAACTTGATAGAAGTTCTTCAGTGAACTTCATGGAAATTCTGCAGAGTATTTTAGGGAAGTTCTACAGGGAACTTCAGGCTAGTTCTTCAGAGAACTTCAAGGAAGTTCTTCAGAAAATTTCAGGAAAGTTCTTTAGAGAACTTCAGGAAAGCTCTGCAGAGAATTTCAGGAAAGTTCTGCAGAGAACTTCATGGAAGTTCTTCAGAGAATTTCAGGAAAGTTCTGCAGAGAACTTCATGGAAGTTCTTCAGAGAAGTTCTGCGGAGAACTCCAGAAAAATTCTTCCGAGAACTTCAGACAAGTTTTGCAGAGAAAATCAGGGAAATTCTTCAGAGAACTTCAGAAAAATTCTGCAGAGAACTTCAGGAAAGTTTTACAGGGAACTTCAGAGAAGTTCTTCAGAAAACTTCAAGGAAGTTCTTCAGAGAACTTCAGGGAAAACTTACAGAGAGCTTCAGGGAAGTTCTGCAGAGAATTTCAGGAATGTTTTTCACAGAACTTCGGGGGAGTTCTTCAGAGATTTTAAGGAAAGTTCTTCAGTGAAATTCAGAGATGTTATTCAGAGAATTTCAGGGAAGTTTTTCAGAGAACTTCACGGAAGTTCTGCAGAGAATTTGAGGGAAATTCTGCAGAGAACTTCATGAAAGTTCTTCAGAAGAACTTCAGGGAAATTCTGCAGAGAACTTCAGGAAAGTTTTGCAGACAACTTCAGGGAAACTCTTCTGCGAACTAAAGGGAAGTTCTACAGTGAAATTCAGAGATGTTCTTCAGAGAACTTCAGGGAAGTTCTTCAGGAAACTTTAGGGAAGTTTCTTAGAAAACTTCAGGGAAGTTTTTCAAAAAACTTCAGGGAAGTTTTGCAAAGAACTTCAGGAAAGCTCTACAGAGAATTTCAGAGAAATTCTGCAGAGAACTTCATGGATGTTCTGCAGATAACATCAGGGAAATTCTGCAGAGAACTTCAGGGAAGTTGTGCAGAGAATTCTAGGAAATTTCTTCAGAGAACTTCGGGATAGTTCTGCAGAGAACTTCAGGAAATTTCTGCAGAGAACTTCAGGCATGTTATTCAGCAAACTTCAGGGAAGTCTTTCAAAGAACTTCAGAGAGGTTTTTCAGTGAACTGCAGAGAAGTCTTTCAGAGAACTTCAGGAAAGTTCTTCAGAGAACTCCAAGGAAATTCAAAAAGCTCCGACCCTTCGAATATCTTTTATTATCTAATATGTCAATTATCTCGAGATCCAGATTATACATTCAGTTTTATGCCCACTAGTGCCACGGCGTGAAATAATTCTGAACTGTTGAGTTGAGCGTCTGGAAGCTCATAATTTTACAACTAATTTTTCTGAAAACAGTAAACTTATACACGATCTAGATCTCAAAATATAGGTAATAAACAAAGTTCACATGTACACTATTGCCACGGAGCGGACGAGTTCTCAACTAATGTTAACACCATTCTAAAGGGGTTACTGTACTATACTGGTTTTTTTTTTTTTTTTTTTTTGATACAATATGCTGCTATTCAACGGTCATAATTTTTTCTGATAAAGTTGGATCGACACTCTATCTTGTGATGAGTTGTTTGTTAAAGTCTGAGAAATTTCATAAAAATGCTTCTGGAGCATTTACATTTAAGCTGAGGCAGTTATTTGAGTGGTTCTCAAATTATATCAAAATTTCAATTTTTGATGCCAATTTGTGAAGAAAAATGCAAATCAAATGAGGTCAAAATACGATATTCGGTGGTTTTGAGACCCAAGCTAACGGAAACTTTTTCATTCGTCACCATATTGAACACTGCTTATGAAATCTCAAAACCTATCATAGGAGCCAATTATAGAAGTCGAGTCGACCGTCACTTTGCTCGACAGGTATATTTTGCTATTACCGATGTCGAGATCGAAGAAATTTTGTCGAGTTGGTCGACTCAATCGAACGCTCTCAAACTAGTGACTGATCTATCACATTTTGCCGAGTAAGAGTTTGTTTTGATACGCGTTTTTCATCGGTCAGTGGTGATTGGCTGAGCAGGGCAAGAAATACACTAAACCACTATTTTTGTTTGCGGGCGAATTAACAGTAAACAGTTTTTCTTAAAGCAATAAAATGTCTAATCCTATTAAAAACAAAACAAATAACCATCAGTTCTCATGGCTCAGTTCTTCTTTGCTGGCGTGGATCTAGCAGAACTAATGTTAACATTGGCTCTCAAGCCCATTCGATGGCCGCACAGAGACTCAGAACAACAGTAGAACTGATGAGCTTTTGAAATTAATCTTAGAACTTTGATTTTGTTCTTCTCTGAAGTACTTCTAAGCGCATCATTTCAGTACATTAGCACTTGGGATTTGGAAATTTAACCTCGAGTTAAGTGATTTATGAAACCTGCCCTAGATTTCTAGAAGCATAGATTAAAGCTACCGAGAATTTTGAGCACATCCTACAAAATACAAAAGGAGACTTCCAGAGCTTCAGGAAGATACTTTCTAGAAGTTCAGGAAGAGACTTCCTCGAAAAAAAAAACTTCTTCGAAGGTCAGGCAAAACCTTCTCTGAAGTAAAGGAAGCACTTCTTAGTAATTCACGCAAGATTATCCAAAAAAAATCAGGACCGAACATCCCCGAACTCCAAGATCATACTTCTCAGATGTTCAGTAGAGAACTTCTCCGAAAATCAGGAGAGGACTTCTCAGAACTTCAGGAAGAAGTTTAGGGAAGAGAACTTCTTAGATGTTTGAAACTTTTCAGAGGTTCTCGAGCTCTACCCAGAAATTTAAGATGGAACTTCCCAGAAGTTCAGGAAAAAAACATCCCCGAAATTTAGGAAAAAACAAACTAGGAAGGGCAAAACCTATAGTTTCTCAAAAAATCAGGAACAAACATCCGCTAAGCTCAAGACGATTCAGGAGAGAACTTCTCTGAAGTTCAGCAATGGACTTTCCAGAAGTTCTGGAAGAAACTTCCCAAAAGTTTCGTTGGACCTTCCTAGAAGTGCTGGAGAGCTTTCCCGAAGCACAGAAGAGAACATTTCAGAATTTCAGAGAGAGGCTTTCCCGAAGTTCAGGAAGAAACCTCTCCAAAGAACACAAATTAATTTTCCAGAAGCATATGAGGTACTTCCTAGTAGCTTGAGCAAGAATTTAACCTTTCCTGAACTTCAGGAGAAAATAACCCAAAAGTTCAGGATGTCTCCGAAGTTCAGGATGCAACTTCCAACAAATTTGAATGAATTTTCCTAGATATTCTGGGAAAAAACCCAAAAATCGGTTAAATTTTCCCCGGAGTTTCGAATAGGACTTATTAGAAGTTTAAAGTTTAATCTCAGGAAATAACTTCGCCGAATTTCAGGAAGAAACTTGCTATAGAGCGCAGTACCTATAAGTTCAGGGAAAGAATTTCACAAAAACTTCAGGAAAGAACTTCGGGAGTTCATGAAATGACTTCCCAGAAGAAGTTCAGATGACGTCTAGAGAAGTTCAGAATCGAACGTTCCCGAGTTTCAGAATGAGGCTTCCTTGAAGTTCAGGAATTCCCAGAAGTTCAGGTACACAGAAAAAAAAATCTGAATTTTCACTGTGATGTAAATATCAGAACATGCAAAAATTTGTTTCATTCCACATGAAGCAGCAATTTGCATGAAATGGTTCTAACAAAGAAGAGCGTTTGCATACAATATTATCCGCAATGTATGCGATGTCCCAAAATATTACACGATGTATAATGTAGTACTTTATGTTTTGCGACGCTCCATTTATGTGCATGATATTGAACGGAAATTCACACTACTTTTTCGAGCTGTGTAGTTACTTCTCAGAAGAACAGGAAGAAACTTTCCAGAAGTACAGGGGGAACTTCCTAAAGTAGAAATTTCACAGAAATTCAGGAACAAACTTCTCCCAAATTCAAGAGAAAACTTCCCTGAAGTTCAGAAGATGACTTCTCAGAGGTTCAAGAATAAACTTCCAAGAAATTTAAAGAGAATTTTTTTTTTTGTCTTGATTATCGAGATTTTTAGCCTTGGGCTGGTTCATCTCCCGTCGTAGTTACTCAAATTCCCTTTTTGGGTATTTTCGTAACTTGTTCGGAGGTGAGATTCGAACTCGTGACTTTGGCGTGAGAGGTATGGATGTTAACCACTACGCCGGGTTCGCCCCCTATTTAAAGAGAATTTCCAAGAAATTCTGGAGAGAACTTTCCCAAAGTTTTCGAGAAATTTTCCTCGCATTTCAGGATGGGACTTATCAGAAGTTTAGAAAGTAACTAAGCTCAGGGAAAAACTTACCATATGTGTTTGGAAGGTCAGGTTGGGTTGTTAGATGTGAATTATCAAAAAAATCGGGAGTGACTGCCATGAAGTTCACGAGAAAACTTGTCAAAAGTTTAGGAGGAAACTTTCAAAATTTTAACAAAGAGCTTTGCAGATGATTAGCTGAGAACTTCCCTGAAATTCAAAAGATAATCACTGCCGAACCGAAGAAGCAGTCTATACAAAAATCATTCATATGACCATAATGATATTCAATGCTCATGACAGCGTATTAAAATATGATAAACAGCATCTTTCCAACCGTTCGCATTGTACTATGAGCTAGGACACAAACTCTTGTAGGAATTACAATTCCTTGGATTCCATCTCACCTCGTTTAAGAGGTTTAAGATTGGTGGGTAAGAAAGCTTTCCTGAAGTTTAGCAGAGAAGTTTAAAAGAATTCAAGAAGTTCCTAAATTTATCAAAGAAGTTTTTTAGAATCCTCTAAAAATTAAAAAAAAATCCTTGATTTTGAAAAATTTCCCACTGTGAGTTGCTCGACTAAACTTTTATATTTGACTCCACATTCTTTTTAAGACACCCAGCTCTGTTTGATAGAAATATTTCAATCATAGGAATACTATGAATTCGCTCTGTGAGGCCGGTAAAGCACTTCTTGTATTTCCTGATGAAAATTTAGGAGCTTCTAAGTGCTTTATCTTCGCGTTATTTTATCATCACCGTTGTATGGGTCCCTTCTCATGGTTCGATTTTGGGCAATGAGAAAGCGGACTCGTTTGCAAAGGTGGGCGCTATGGAAGGCGATATTTATGATCGACAAATCGCCTTCAACGAATTTTTTCCTATTTTTCGTCAACAGTCAGCTCGTCAGCTGGCAGAATAAATGGAGTACAGGAGATTTGTGGCGATGGCAATATTCTATCATCCTAAAGGTGTCGAAGAAATCTTGGTTTGGGGGGATGGATGTGGGTCGAGACTTCATTCGTGTGATGTCTCGCCTCATGTCCAATCATTATTCTTTGAACGCTCATTTGTTCCGTGTTGGGCTGGGAGACAGCAATCTCTGTGAATGTGGACAAGGCTACCAGGACGCAGATCACATTATTTGGTCATGTGCTGAGCATCGTGGAGTCAGATCTGAGCTTTATGATTCCCTTCGGGCTCGAGGTAGACAACCCAATGTACCGGTTCGAGATATTTTGGCTGTCCGTGATCTGGGGTTTATGAAACTCATTTATGTGTTTTTGACTAACATTAGCCTTAGATTGTCGTTTGTTTTACCTGTATGTTTACTATTGATTTTTTATCTGTGTTTGCGTGTTTATTTTTTTCTCAAAAATGTTTCTGTCAAAAGAAAACCAAAAGCTGTATAGTTATAAGTTTTTAGACAATTTAGAATTTAGAATAAATGTTTTATGTAAACCATACTTCAAATTCCCACCCATCTCCCCTTCCGTTAAATTGTTATTCCTATTAACCTCGAGACGGCCGCGAGTAATCGGTTCTATCCTGCTAACTTTAGTTTTAAGATAATTGATGTATATAAATATGAAAACTTTGCTCTGTATTGATTCGATTAAGCCAGTACAAATAAATGATTTAATAAAAAAAAAAATTGCAAAAATATTGCAAGTGGTACAGTGTTTTAAATGCATCTAAAGCTTACGAGCGACTACCGGCAGAAGCGACTGCCATCGGTTAATTGGACGAAAAAGAAAAGGATCAGTAATTTCATTTGTACCCTGGCATTATGAACAGCAATGGAAAGGTCAACGATGTACGATTGGAGTCTGATGTATCATTCTGGGTTGTCATCAAGTACATCTTTTGAAGTCCACAGATGTTCCATTTGTTTCAACGAAATATCATTTATTTCCACCAAATCTTCCGGTTGGCCAAATCAGATGTCTCTACCGAAAAAAAGTCAATTAAATTAATCACGTAGTAAGCAAGGTTGCTGCCATTCATTTGCTAAAGAAATGATTTCAAAATCCTTGATATCATCCTATTTTTAAAAAAATCTACACAATTTCTGGAGCTCACATGTTTAAATCAAAACTGTACTACTTAAAGCATAAAATTTGCCAAAACATACAATCGGCAGCAAATAAGTGGCAGCAACCCTGCACACTCCGTTCCACTGGACGACCGTACTAACGACCAATTAATTGACAGCCTGTGAACGCAAGACTAACCCGAGAGCAATAACGACCCCCTGCATGTGTGTTTGTGTCTGTGTGTGTGTGTGTGTGTGTGTGTGTGCGCCCGGCAACAAGGAGTCATTCCCACCTAAATCTTCTGTAAGGTGTCAGGTAGGGACACTCGTACATTAAGTATCCCTGTCTCCAGAGTGGGAGTGGAAACGGTCACCAAATTTAGTTCTGGCGTGCCAATCGGCAGTTTCTTGCTGTCTGTCGCCATCATCATAATCAGAAATCATTATCAGTGACGCTTTTTCGATGGATGCGACACGCGAACTGGGTGCGGAGGTTTAATTGATAGTGCTCTATTCTTGGGGCTTTGGATGATGACGATTGGACTGTTTTTTGATGATGTGACTAACCTTTGGCCTATTTATAGCAGAGTTGAAGAAAATTAAAATGACTTATCAATCGATGCATTGCTAAAAAAAATTTGCACTGTGAAAACGAAACTTTGGAACTAAAGGGTCTTTGGTAAAGTAAGAGGTTAAAAAGTTAAAGGCTTTGAATTAAGGCTTTGATTAAATGTAAGATTTCCGTTTATTACTGGCTTATTACGGCATACATTATACGGAATCAATTAATAAGAATAGATACTAACAACTCCTAACCAATGATTTCCAATAGGTGAGTTCTTAATAAAGCTTTCAAATACAGTCACATACCATTTCTAAACTGTTTGAAACTGTCGGCAGAAATAGGGCGACATTTTTCTCTTTCTATTTTGTATCCTCCGCGTTCACTTAAACTTGCACTGTTGGTGGTGTGTGGGCCTGAACATTTAGCAGCAGGCGACTGTTTTTCCAAAAAAAAATACGTTTACTACCACTGGCCATGACCATGTTTACGACTTGGGCCATGGTGTTTAAGATAAAGGGTGTACCGTTTAAAATCCGCAAACACAAAATTCATTCTCTATATTTGAGTTTTTATCCGATTATCACTTAATTTTCAGGGAGTAAAAAGAAACAATTAAAACTAGTTTTGGCATCTTTTCTTTAATTTATTTGGCCTTTACATCCAAATGGCCATAATCCCAGCCATTAGGTTCTGCGTGACCTCAGAATCGACGGTTTTATTTTTGCATATTAACCCATGCTTTCTTCATTTCTTCTAAATATATTCTTCACCACTTTGGGTCATTTTAGAAGGTGCTCCTTCATAATGGCCCAGTATTTTTCTATTGGGCACAGTTCCGGAGTATTTGGGGGGTTCAGATTCTTCGGCACGAAATCGATATTATTCGCCTTATAGCTCTCTAGCACGTCCTTCGTGTAGTGGCATGATGCCAAATCCAGCCAGAAGATCGTCGAACCGTCGTGTGCCTTTAGGAGAAGCAAAAGCTGCTAACACCTGTCCATTCATGGTGCTTGCGGTAACGAAAGGTGTACTCCGCTTTCCGCAAGTACGTATCACTCGCCAAATTAAGAACTTCCTGGCGAACTTCGACATCTTCTGTGTCCGGAGGTTCTCGGGAACATCACACTTATCCTTGGTAGTCACATACAGGTTTCCTGGAATCTGGTTGAAGTCCGCCTTCACGTTTGTCTCGTCATCCATTAGGCAGCATTGTGGTTTCGTTAGTTTCTTGTCGTACAACTTCCGGGCACGGCTTTTTGTGACATTTGGTATTATGCACGAAAGTCTTGCTCACGTGCAACTTTTGAGACACATCTCGAACTGAAGCGTTCGGTTTCCGTTTAAAGGCCCCAACCACGCGTTTGTGATCGTTCTCGTTGACCTGCTGGCCTTTTTTCTGGATCCTCGTTTCCGGTCAACAGTCAGACGATCTTCGAACCGTTTCATGATACCAGACACCGTGGAATTCACGATTCCCAATTTTTTTTTCCGATGGCACGATGCAACAGATCCTTATTCTCAAAGAACTCGAGTATTGTCGTTTCGTCGCCATTTTGAAAACTTTTGCGCACCTGATGAAATCAACTCACAGAGTGTAAACAATATACATTTACCTATGTCAATTAATTTCACCCAACGGATCAAAAGTTAGAGCAATTTGAGTGTGTGCGGATTTTAAACGGTACACCCTTTAAAACGAGCGTTTCCTCTCGAGTTCTATACAAAATCTGTCCGTAAATTCCAAAACATCAATTATTAATGTTAAGAAGGAAATAATTTCACAGCATAGCAATGAACACTTACACATATCGCGGGAAGTCACCGACTTTCATTAAACGTATCGCGAAAAACGATCAATGTCAATCAATGTTTGAAAACATTATAATTATGTCGACCTCTATTTCTGAAAGTGCTGAGAACACCAACAAACTTCAAAAACATTCAAGCGATAACAAATTGGCGGTTTGAACGTAGGACTACGTTTTTCTATTCTATACCGGGTTTCATTTCAAAATTTTGAAAAATGCGAGCGTTACGCAAAAGTGAAAGGTTTTTGAACGCTAATAACTCTCGTTCAACTGACCAAAAAGACTTCATTCACTCACCATTAGATCAGAAAAATTACTTTTTTTATTTTTTATTAGAAGTTCAAATGCGGAGTCATTCAAATTTGAGTAAATGTAACTGGGATTGACAAGTCGACAAATCAAAAACATCCATCTGATTTGAGTCAATGTTTTAGATTTGTCAATCTCTGATACATTTACTTAAAGTTGAGTGACTCCACTTATGATGAAAGTGAGTCAAAAATGACTCAAAACTAAGTTAAAATGGCTGGCCGTGTACGTAAACGCAGTCACTTGAGGCGCGACCAACTCTCTACTTAGCGGTTGCTACATCTATGTTTTACGAGATCCCACAATAAGATTAAAGAGTCCAAAAGTCGCCGTCAATGTCCCGAAAATTTTGGTTTTGACAGATCAATTTCTGGTTATGCAACTTACACCACTGAGGCAAATTCGGTCAGTTATTCTATATTGAGTTCCATACATGCTATGTGTTTAGAGCTTCCCCAGCCTTCACCGACTGTGCTAAGGGAGGACCTGACTCAAACGCTTTTTAATGAAATTATTCATGGACTCAGAAACCAAAGAGGGTACGAGAGGGATTATTAATAAACGGTGAAAGGTAAGCAAAAGCAAACATGCCACGGAGTGCTTTTGTTTCGCCGTGAAGGTTAACCCAACGATATTTCGTCTTCATATCGTATTTTGTTCACTAAAACGCCTGGAAGATTTTCTCCTACCATTACCATTCCCGGGTATAAACGAATTACGGATAAGTTTTCCGGCCCATGGGAAATGGTTTTCTTCAGTTTCTGTTCATGCGTCAAGATTCAACACAAAAGCGATCTACCCACTCTGACATAGGCTGGATCTACTGGTGGATCCCCCGATGGCGCTCAGAATGACTAATGAGATAAGCGGGAAAACTTTCGAGAAGTATAAATATGAAAAATAGCAGCCATACCAACCACTGCCGGCTTGGAAGCGGAGGGGGTGGATAATTTTTCAGTTTTGAAGAATAGCTGTATTTATTATTTCAGCTCACAAATGGTGGATTTTTCAGCAAAAATAAATATCAACCATATCTCGACGGCGCTTGTTCTACCTACTTGTCTCAATGGATATCTATTTGATCAGGTTTGCAATTTTCAATATGGAGTGTTTTCGTTTGATACTGTTTTTCACTGAAATCTTTGTTGGCATTCGCCTTCTTAAATTAAGCCAGATTCAACTGTCGTTTAACATGACTATCAAAATTACCTCGAATCATATCAAATTACATATCGGTTTGAGCAAAACCATCACACAATTTAAAAAAAAACCTCAAGCAATTGCGATACGTTTCAATATCTCATTGAACAAAGCTAGCTTAAAATTGCCAATAGGGCTTCCAAACGCATCTTTCGCGAAAAGCTGTTGCCGTTTTGAGGCGTTTCATTACCGAATCAAGTTTTACAGCACTCATTGCTGAGTGCTTTAAATCGGCATGAAGCTTATCATTTTCTTTTTCAAAATAATGATCTACTGCTGAATGAAGTCAATAAGATACTTCAGTTTCCACATAAAAGTGGAAAACAACAAACCGTCATCAAATTGTCCCCACACGTGATTCCATTGAACTGAAGCTATCATTTTACATGGGAAATTTGAATCGAGCCGGATTCAACGCCCGTGGCAAGGCAAAATGGTTCACCACTTGAGATTAAATCAAATTCGGTCCCCGGGTGGCAGTGGTTTGGTCATGACGTTGGTGTTGAGATTTGTTTGATATCGTTATCCTTTGAAAGAGAAAAATATAACGGTTCTCTTGCAGCGGAAGCGAAATCGTCTGTATGGGGAGGGATAAGGATTATTTTTATTGCTGTGAGGATGATCTTTTCTGTAGTAAAAAAATCCCAAATTAAATTTTTACGCCTGCCCTTTTCCATTTAGCTATCATTTCCATTCAGCTGCTCATGGTGAGGCAATAACAGCGCAAGTCAACCCAGCAAAGGAAAATAAAAAGCTGGTATCATATAAATAACCAGTTCTATTATCCCAGATATCGTTTTGATTTCCACAGATTTTAGTTATCAATATTAAAAAAAATTGTTATTATATGTTATAATTTTCAACATACATTTTTTTTACTAACGTTATGTTGAACGCAAAACTATAAATATTACAAGCAAATTATTCTTTTTATCAAAATTATTATTTCAGATATTAGCGTGAGAATTTGATTTCAAATTGATCACATGAGTTGAAAATATTTCAATAAAGTTGCTTACAAAACAGGATTTGTATTCAAGATGTTCGCAGTGATAACAAAATAAAGTATTATTATGATATTCAAGAAGTATTTTTTGTTATTCAGTCTGTTATTTTGGCTATTTATTCAGCCTCAATGATAACATAATGGGTGTTCCGATCAAAATTTGGTCAAACAGTAATGTGTGTGAGTCGATCAAAGTTTTTAATAATAAGTCAAATTCTTTTACTTTTTCAAGTTCAGTTAATACAGAATACAGGAGAAATATTCAGCTAAGCTTCCATTTTACCAAACGCGAATTGCCGGGTCTTTCGTTTAACACCTGCCATAAGATTTTGTACAGTCTCATTGTCCCCTTTATTCGCCGCAGAACGCCAGTTTGCCTTGAACTGTTTCTCGCTCACAGCAGCTTTTGACGTAGGACTACTTCTGTGTTTTCAATACTGGGGTAAACGTTCGAATTGCCAAAATTTGGAGCGTCACGAAAAATATATAGGTTTTGAACGTTAATAACAAAGTCTTTCCACGATTGATTTCCAAAATGTTTGCACCAATCGATCGGGATGTTTTCTACGCTTCGATTTCAATTGATGATCAATTGAACTATTGATTTTTAACATGCAACTTATAAAATTAACGCAAATATGAAGTGATGTTTTATAATATCGATTTTTCATAGTAAATTTACCAAATACACAGTATTTTCCACGCACACGCTTCATATTTAAGTAAGGAACGTCTCCTAGGCAGCAATGAATGTTATATAAGGGGTATACCTTCGCATTTTGTTTTAATTTTCCGGTGGTCGTGGAGCTGTGCAGAG
This sequence comes from Aedes koreicus, assembly GCA_024533555.2. Taxonomy (NCBI): domain Eukaryota; kingdom Metazoa; phylum Arthropoda; class Insecta; order Diptera; family Culicidae; genus Aedes; species Aedes koreicus. Next base: position 105,210 of record JAHHFK020003729.1, read on the forward strand.
TAGGATCTGCAGTTGGATCGTAGTTGGCGGCAGCACTGGCGAGCAGCCGTTGCCCAGAGAGGCGTTGGTGCAGTTGGCTGTTGTTGCCGATGCTCCCGTCAACCTCGCTGCGAGAAACATGGCTGATGAAGCCTACGAGTTGGCGGAAAAAAGACGCAGGTGACAACGAGACAAGAATCAATCATCCCACGAGATGAACCAAGAAAGAAAGCCTAAGTTCAATCGCGAACTGTTTCTCCCCCGTCAACTAAATCCGTCCTTTTCCGAACGACCAAATTAGTTTGCCAACTGAAGAGTTCGCTTGGATGAATCTTTCTCTTGTGCTGTTTGAAATTTCCATTACCGCGCCCTGGCTGAACATGACATTGCTTTAAACGCTGCGTCCCGGAGTAAATGGCAAAGTGCGTTGAACAACTAATAAACCAACAGATCCATAACTATCTTCTACGCGTTAGAGATAGTGGCCCTCTCAACCATCGTAGAAAATACAACCGGGGCCGTATCATAATTAAGAGCCACCAAATGCTTTCTAAAGAGTGTACAATAGAATTTTCTTGGCCCTTTTCAGGACTGACTTAAATCAATTAGCGGATGGCCCTGACGTGTATGGGAATTCGATTGCTGCGTAGTCCTATGTCACCTTTGCGCACAACCCCATTGGGCTGTATCTTGTAGTTTTTGAGTCTTCTTAAGGTTCCGCTTGACGATGGCCCAATATTGTTCGATTGGGCGGAGCTCTAACGGCACCACTTGAACGTAGTTGGCAGCATACCACTCCATGGCCTTTTTTCCGTAATGGCCAGATGCCAAATCCGGCCGAAATAGAACGGAACAATTGTGTCGCTTCAGGAAAGGCAGTGGACGTTTTTGTAGGCACTCGCTCAAATAAATTTCCTGGTTGACGGTTCCGGTCGCAATGTAAACGTTGCTCTTCTAGCCACAGGTACAGATTGCCTGCCACACCAGATATATCTTCGCGTACTTTGACAGTTTCATGTGCTTGAAAATATCAGCCACCTTTGCCCGACTGGTTGCCGTATAAAATTCCTGTCCAGGAAGCTGTTTAAAGACTGCCTTGATGTACAACTTTCGCGATCGTGCTTTAGCCGACGTGTTGTGTTTATCGTCGTGATTTGAAGTCACCACTTTCTAGTAAATCGACAGTCCAGCTCGTTTTTGAGCTCCATCCACGGTTGAAAGCGCCACTCCCGCTTCTTTGGTGACATCTCGGACGGAGAAGTTGGGGTTCCGCTCGAAACAGAGGGCTAGTCTTTTTGTCGTCGCTGTGGCCTTCGGCTTTCGATTTCCCCCCGATCCATCAGATATGATGGGTAGCTGCGAACATCCGAATAAGCAGTCCCGGACAATCAGCGGAGGCTGACCTGGATGTGGGGGGATTATGCAGTTATTGGACACTGTTGAGCTTCTGTCAAAAACTCATAAATGTCCGAAAGGCAGACTTGTCAAAGCACGTCACCCCGCGTATGATGGTCAAAGTCCAGGGCTCTCACCAACCTGAGCTCCCGTCCACCACGGAGGTGCGGCTCATACAGCGTCTGTCTGGCATCCAGCGGATGAATAAGAAATGCTGTTTCCCGCAAGCTACACCTAAGATGACTCTTACCTAAAGTATGCTACTGATATTGATATAGTAGAGCTTGTATCTGAAGTAGATGTTTTTTAAACGGCAAATTGGTGAGATGTTGCCTGACCTGAGCTCTTCTACTCCGTTAGCCATATTAAACTGTATACTTTGATATTCACCCCATGATGTTTATCCTAACATCGAAACGGCTCTACGATTTTTTTTGACGCTAAGTTACAGGCGTGCGGACACGAAAATAATTTTAAAAAAACAATTTGCAGGAAGAAACTAGGGTTTCGAGGAAAGGGAGGATTTTATGTAGGGGGGTGTTTTGATTAGTAAATGTTGAAAATTTGGAAGTTGTAGGTAACGAGTGTTGAATGTAGGGTGGGGTGCATTTTTGGATAGGATTAAGGGGAGTATGGCGGATAGGGTGGGGGTTTTTCCAATGCACAGTGGGAAAAAATGGACCCAAATTCCCAAGTAAGCGAAGCCGCTGGTTTTTGAACCAAGCTAAAAGCATTCCTGAAGGGAAATGGGCTAATAAATCGATTGGCACAGGTTTCGTGTTGTGTAGAGCACGGGAAGGGGTTCGTTTTGCCCCAATTCACCCTAAATTGATCTTTTTTCTTCATTTTGCTCATATTGTTGCAATCTCCGCAATATATTTTGAGTGAAAATGCATATATTTTACACATATCACATTTAGAAACTTAACAGGGATAATTTCATGTTGTGGCTGGTCCGTTTTACCCCAATTCATTCATATTATTTGATTTTTACTGTTACTTTCCGAACAGCAGCAATCGTCACTAAGTATTTTCGATGGAAACGTTCATATCCCACAGAACATCTGCATAGAAGTAATTTGGAGCGACTTTGTGTTTTTTTGGGTCTTGTAGATAGCCTTTTTTGCCCCAATTTACCTTAAAGTGATGTTTTTTCTTCATTCTGCTCATAGTTGCAATTTCCGTATTATATTTTGAATGAAAGTGCATATATTTTACACATAAAGGGCGAACAAGAAATTATTGCGACACCGAAAATGTCATGCCAATTTTCTTATAATGTTTAGAATCAAACCAAAATTTTAGGGTAGTTTTATACATATATTTACTTCAAAAATCAAAAGAAAAATTAACCGATGGAGCCTTGAGTGTAAAATTGAACGCATTTTCGCTTGATGCCCTCCATCAAAGTCTTTACAGTGTCATCCGGTACCAGTTTCTCAGTTTTTTTTTCCATTTTCTTAACATGTCCTTCTCGTCTTTGACTGTCTTCTTGCTCTTCCGAAGTTCCCGCTTCATCATTGCCCAGTACTGCTCCACCGGGCGCAGCTCCGGACAGTTTGGCGGATTCATGTCCTTTGGAACAAAATGGACAGAATTGGCCCCATACCACTCCAGGACACAATTTTAGAATAGTGGCATGATGCCAAATCTTGCCAAAATAGCGGAGCTTTGTCGTGCTGCTGCAAGAACGGCAAAAGGCGCTTCTCGAGGCACTCAGATTTGTAGATCTCGCCATTTACTGTGCCCTTTGTCACGAAAGGCTCACTCCTCAGTCCGCAAGAGCAGATGGCCTGCCAAATGAGATATTTGGAGGCGAACTTCGACATTTTCTTCTTCTTAAATTTGTCGTCTACATAGAACTTGCTCTGAAAAACTCCAACCCCGGAATTTGCTTAAAATCGGCTTTTATATACGTTTCGTCGTCCATCACACAGCAGTCAGCACCTTCTCGTAGAGCTTCCGTGCCCGAGTTTTAGCCGTCGATTGTTGCCGCTCATCGCGGTTTGGGAAGTTCTGTACCTTGTATGTATGTAGTCCAGCTCTCTTCTTTGCATTCTGGACGTAGCTCTGCGACATGCCGATCTTTTTAGCCAAATCACGGCTTGAGACGTTGGGATTTGCTTTAATCATCCGCTTCACCTTTCCCTCCGTCTTTTTGTTCTCCGGTCCCGGTTTTCTTCCAGCTCCTTTGCCGTGGTCCAACGTCAACCGCTCCTGGAACCGCTTCAACACTCTGGAGACGGTTGAATGGTGAATGTTCAACATTTTTCCCAACTGCCGGTGCGACAGGTCAGGAAATTCCAGGTGTTTGGAAAGAATTTGTTCTCTCGACTCGCGTTGGTTCACCTCCATTTTCGTTGAATCGAAAAACACGACTTCGAGTTTGTTTGTTTGGGTAAACAATACACATCAATGAGTAAGTGTGCAAAAATTTGGTTGATTTTTACCCAATGGTAAAAAAAAGTTATGCCCTGTTGAATGTGTCGCAATAATTTCGTGTTCGCCCTTTATTACACTTATAAACTTAACAGGGATAATATCATGTTGTGTCTGGCACAGTTTTCCCCAATTCATCCCTATTCTTTGATTTTTCTTTTTGCTTCTCTTGTTTAAAAATTAGTGTATGGTTAAATAAATGTTTTATTATGAATCACAAAATGGCGAAATATAATTCTGTGCTATTGGCTATATTCACTATCAGCCGAACTATCATCACTCTTGCAATCTCATGATCCGTGATGAAAGTGCTACCGGTAGTGTAAAATGCCTTCTTACGAGAGAAGTCCTCGTCTTGTCTTTTACAAGGAAGCCGTTTATACTCCAGGAAAGGCATCTTGGGATCCGACCACGTCAAAGAATTAAGCATCATATCGGTCAGATTTTCTTCGGGCGATGTCTTTCGATTTTGTTTTATGCGGTTTTATCGCGACGATTGTGGCTATTTTGAAAGAATCTAGTAAAATAAAAAAATTTAGACTATTGAAATATGTGGATGAATTGGGGTAAAACGGGCAAAAAAACAACATGAAATTATCTCGGTTAAGTATCTAAATGTGATATGTGTAGAATGTATGCATTTTCACTCAAAATATATTGCGGAGATTGCAATTATATGAGCAGAACGAAGAAAAACCATTAATTTAAGGGCAAAACGGGCTATCTACAAGACCCAAAATCACGCAAAGACGCTTCAAATTACTTCTATGCAGATACTCTGTGGGATATGTACTTTTCCAGCGAAAATAATTTGTGAAGATTGCTGCTATTTGGAAAGTAACAAGAATAATCAAGTAATATGAATGAATTGGGGTAAAACGGGCCAGAAACAACATGAAATTATCCCTGTTAAGTTTCTAAAGTGTATGTGTAAAATATATGCACTTTCACTCAAAATATATTGCGGAGATTGCAACAATATGAGCAGAATGAAGAGCAACCATCAATTTAGGGTGAATTGGGGCAAAACGAACCCCTTCCCGTGCTCTACACAACACGAAACCTGTGTCAATCGATTTATTAGCCCACTTGCCTTCAGGAATGCATTTGGTTTGGTTCAAAAACCAGCGGCTTCGTTTACTTGGGAATTTGGGTCCATTTTTTCCCACTGTGCAATGGTTTAGGACCAATCTACCGCATACCAGGCATCATGGGCCAGATTGCATACATCAAAATACTCAATCAGGTGATGCTTTCTTATGCCGAGGAGGAAATGCTACTAAAATGGGTGCTCCAACTGGACAATGATCCCTAGCACACCAGCACGAGTACCAGAGCATGGTTTCAGGAGAAGCAAATAGAAGTTATGAAGTGGCCAGCACAGTCTCCGGACCTCAAGTCGATGCCAAGCCCTTGTGGACTCGATGCCGGAACGATGTTCAGCTGTCATTTAGAATAGAGGTTATGCAACAAGGTACTAAAATTTCACGTCACGTCAGAATTGGATAACTTTTTACTGTTTTGGCCATGTTTGTTCATGTTAAAGGGCGATACGGTCAAAATTTGGTCAATATCAACTTGACGTATTTCTTTCAATTTTGCATTTAAGAAACCTGAACACCCCTCATTTTGAAGGGTGTGTGTGTGTGTGTAGAATGTTGCTCCTATTTTGATTTTGGAATTCACTCTTCAGTTGTCAAAATGCCGTCCAAGCAAGAAGAGCAGCGTATCAAAATTTTGCTCGCGCATCGCGAAAATCCGAGCTACTCGCACGCAAAGTTGGCAAAATCGCTAAAAGTTGCCAAATCAACCGTTACAAATGTAATTATAGTGTTTGGGGAACGTTTGTCGACAGCCAGGAAGTCTGGATCGGGGGGAAATCGAAAACCGGAAGCCGCTGAGACGACAAAGAGAGTTGCCGGTAGTTTCAAGCGAAACCCTAACCTATCTCTCCGAGATGCCGCAAATAAGCTGGGTGTATCGTCTACAACCGTGCATCGAGCCAAAAAACGAGCCGGACTATCGACTTACAAGAAGGTAGTGACTCCAAATCGCGATGATAAACAAAATACGACGGCCAAAGCGCGATCCCGGAGGCTGTACACGACGATGCTGACGAAGTTTGACTGCGTGGTAATGGACGACGAAACCTACGTCAAAGCCGACTACAAGCAGCTTCCGGGACAGGAGTTTTATACGGCAAAAGGAAGGGGAAAGGTAGCAGATATTTTCAAGCACACGAAACTGTCAAAGTTCGCAAAGAAATATCTGGTTTGGCAAGCCATCTGTACCTGTGGCTTGAAAAGCAGCATTTTCATAGCTTCCGGGACTGTCAACCAAGAAATTTACGTGAAAGAGTGTTTGAATAAACGTCTGCTGCCTTTCCTGAAGAAACACGGTTGTTCCGTACTGTTTTGGCCGGATTTGGCATCTTGCCATTACGGTAAAAAGGCCATGGAGTGGTACGCCGCCAACAACGTGCAGGTGGTTCCCAAGGACAAGAACCCTCCCAACACGCCAGAGCTCCGCCCAATTGAGAAATACTGGGCTATTGTCAAGCGGAACCTAAAGAAGACCAAAAAAACTGCTAAGGACGAGCAGCAGTTCAAGTCAAACTGGCTTTCTGCGGCGAAGAAGGTGGACAAGGTGGCTGTACAAAATCTGATGGCAGGGGTCAAGCGTAAGGCCCGGCAATTCGGATTTGGAAAAGCGGAAGCCTAACTGAATATTTTTCCTGAATTTTATACTAATTGAACTTGAAAAAGAAATTTAATTTGATTTTTTAAATAAACGATTTCACCGATTTACACGCGTTTTCCCTTGACCAAATTTTGACCGTATCACCCTTTAAGTTGTTATGAACTGAGTGCTGATATTTTTTGAACATCGGTTCTCTTTGACTTCTTATTATTGTTGACTATGACAAAATTTCGAAATAATACACAGCCTGACTATGGTTAAATTAATGTTATCGTTTCACCAACCGCTGCTATTATTTTGAACACAACTGTATAAGTGAATGAACCGCTTTCAAGCTTTCACCCCTCACCTTCGCGGTCAACTACCATTGATTCGCTTGGAAATTTCCCTTCGTTATTGAACTTGCCCACACTTGCCTGGGATAAGCTTATCTTTTCCAAGGGCAAAAGCAAATCAACATTCCCAGAGAAAATCGTTCTCTACTTATTTTTCTTCATTCCTTCCCTTCTGGGATTTTACCCCTCGAGAAAATGCCACAGCCATTCCCAACATAACAAACTCAAGGTGATTTAATCTTAAACAAGCTTTATTTATACAAAAGCCTTACTTATCAAACCAACCGCAAGTACACCCAATCCGACAGGCCCGTCAAGGCTGCCAAAGGGCAACAATCTCTTTTGTAAACAAACCTTCACTATACTTGTCAGCTGTGTGCAGCTTTTCCACTTCGGACCACTCTGGTTTGTCGCCATTGTGATTCGATCCGCCAAAGATTAGGCTCACACGCTTGGAGTGTCACATTCAAAAGAATGGCATTGGCTCCTGCGATTCAAAGTAGCGAAATGAGTTTCCTTTTTTTTTTTTGTCGTCCCATGAATGAATGCGTGAAGCTCAAAATTGACCCTATAGGAAAGAGATGGGACATTGCCCGAGGGCGAAAACGTTGTCCCTAGCTGTCTCTCGAAATTCGATTAGTCAAGCAATCGCGATGTCACTGAAACTTTCCATTTAATTTAATGAAACCTCACGATTGTATTTGTCTTATTTTTCGGTAATTTCCTATGGGAAGAAAAGTTCGAGCGATTTTCTGGAAGCCACGCATAGAACACGATATTGCTTGAACCCAGATTCTGGGAACCTTGAGGCGACAAGATTTGGGAATAAGACACACCAAGTACAGTTTCCCATGATTAATTTCCCAGCCCCTATCCCGCCCTGGTTGTAAAACTCGTCCATTGTGCGTGGCCACAGGCGAAGCTAGGATTTTCCAGGGTTTATCCTCGTCGGTAGCAGCTGTACTGAGACAACCGCTGAACAAACAACAGTTGATTGACTTTCGCAAACAATTCCAAAGAAGAGTGACAAACTTTCGGCAATTGACATAGCGCTCGCGGGGAAAAAAAGAAAGAATAAAAGCCAAGTTCGGAAAAATGTCTTACACTTCAGCGGAGGAAGTATGACGTACCTAGTTCTGAGCCTACGGAGCACGACCCACACTCTGCCTTTCATTGTGGATTAGGTATGTTCGCAAAATGGAATATTCCCATTGCAGATGGAGTCTTAATTGACTCACTTTTATATACAGAACCAAGTTGTAGGGCTGTTACAATTGATAATTAATAATTGATAAAAGTGTTTACCGGAGAACTATCCGTTATGCACTGCGGCATTCACATAATTATGCAAACCTATTGACAGGGTGTGGCAGAAAATAATGCGAAAATTTGTTCTATTTCTATCAAATCCCATTTTCAACTAACTCAAGCCATAATATCAACATTTTCGAGTGCAGTTATCTTTATAAAGTCCTTTCAAACAAATTTATTCAATGTGTCCTCCATTTTTATTAATAACATCCTCGAGCCGACGCCGGAAGCCAGAGCATGCCTTTCGGACGTAGTCCTCCGACATTGACTGCCATATGCGTGTTATGGTTGACTTCGGGCTTTTCACACTAGGGTGTGATGTTTTGCAGGCTCATGCTTCAACATATGCCCAAATCGAATAATCCAACGAATTAAGATCTGGACTGCTAGGGGGCCACAAACCCTTCGGCCAAAACTTCATGTTATCGTTCAACCATTGTTGGGTTCGATTGGACGTGTGACACGGCGCTCCATCTCGCTGTAGGACAACGTTTTGGTCCTCCGGAGAAGTTGGCTCTCACTCACGGAAGCACTTGGTCCTTTAAAATACCGATGTTGACTTCGGTATTGATTTTAACTCCGGCATCAATGACAACTGCCGGCATTTTCAAACCGTTGGACGCCACCAGGCCAAACATCATGACACCAGCCGGATGTTTGATTTGAAATTTGAATTTCACTTTTCCGAACGTTCTTCATTTTCTGTGGTGAAATGAACCGATTGACGACTACATCGATGCTGAAAAGCTTTTCGTCGGAGAACAGGATTATCATCTTTTCCTTCATCGACAGAGAAAGCAATCTCTTGGATCGAGTCACTCGTAGTTCCTTGACCCGATTTGCATAATCAAGTGGCGTTTCATTCTGGTCTTCTCTGATGATTCTCCGCATGGATTTCTCCGAAATATTGGCTTCCTTTGCATGTTTTCTTATGGAACAGCAATATTTGCACGGACCGATTTGATCATGTTCGGCGTGCGTGCAAAGCGAGGACGTCCGCTTCCCGGCTTCCGCAGCTTAGGACCATCCTGCAGGGACTTTTTTATGCCGTAAACTGTTGCC